>PVJO010023423.1:0-26147 GCA_004026905.1 Hystrix cristata | reverse complement strand
CCTTAACAGAAGAAAGGAAAAAAGAATGATAATAGAAGAAGAGAAGGGCAGGAGGTTAGGAAGAAGGAGATCAAGACCTCAGTGGGATGGTCGAAGGGAAGCAGAGAGGAGAGTCATGTTCTCCTTCCATTTGGAATACGTACATCTTACCCTGCCTCAGCAGTTAATAGTTTGCACAGCAAAGACCCATAAGTGACCCGTCCTCCCCTTCTGCCCATCCTGCTGTGATGAGGGAGATTCTTCAACTTATGACTTATTTTCTCATCTTGCTCGCATCTGGTCGTAGAGGTCCACAGAGGCCAAATGAGTGCTATGCTGAGTTTCTTCCAGGCCTGCTTTTAGGCCTCCTCCATTGCCTGAAACTGACTTATCTATCTTGCGGCCCCTTCTACTTAGTCTTACCACTTAGCATAACTCTGCCCCTGAAGTGAGTCATTCACCTTCTGATTTTTCTCTTTATTTCTCTTAAATAGATTGGTGGCTTTTGTTCTAATTGGGGTTTGGCATCCCTAAGCTTTTTTCGTCCCCTGTGCCTGTCTGCAGTTACGATGACCCCATCACGAGAGATTTCACGGTCGTGTCACGACTTTTCCCCTGACTGTGTCTCCATGTTCACTCCGTGGCCAGCTGCCTGATATTTCCTCGGGATAGCACTTTGCGCAATTGTGAGCAGTGTCTTTGTTACACAAATCTGTAACACTAACCAGATGACACACATTTCAAAATAAACAGAAAAGAAAGATATGTTTTAGTTTGGTACCTATTAAAGATGTATATGGTTATGCTGTCTTATAATGATGAGCAGTGACTTTTATAAGACTTCTCACAGGACCCTGAGTAGTAGTAACATACAGGACCCTGAGTAGTAGTAACGTACAGCCAAGGAATTCTTCCCAGCTGTTTAAGTGAACATCAGGACATCGTCTGTTCTTTAGTAGGAAGTATCATCTTTCACAGATGACTTCTGGGCCTATTGTATTCCTATTCCGAATCTCACTGTTTCTCATTAGTTCTCTAAGGAGTCATTCCTCTCAGAGAGGCACGATTGCCTGCAGGGCCCGTCTTTGCCTGTGGCCTCCTTACCTCATTCAGTGTGTGGTGTAGTGTTCAGCAAACAAATGTTTCAAGGGCTGAGTTTAGGAAATCCCTGATACGGGGGCTATTAACCTGCAATGAGAGGAGTTAGGAGAGAAGAATGAATTTGGACAGTTCATAAACACACTGCTGAAGTCACTTAAAACATAAATAATGGTAATATAGATAACATAAT
The DNA here is from genome assembly GCA_004026905.1 of Hystrix cristata. Lineage (NCBI taxonomy): Eukaryota > Metazoa > Chordata > Mammalia > Rodentia > Hystricidae > Hystrix > Hystrix cristata. The sequence goes on along the minus strand of PVJO010023423.1, from coordinate 24,877 downwards.
GAGCAGTTAACACGTGTGTACAATGCTAAGGATTATATATATATAATTTTCACCATCTAAACTATTGGAGAACAAAAATATTAATTCTCTTTGTTGTTAGCATTTCCTCCAACCTGAGTAATTCTGACAGTTTAACCCAGAAACCCTGGTCTACATGTGATGGAGCTGGAGGTGGAGAACTGTGACTGATTTTAGCTTTGGATTCCAGTCCTGTGGATAGGAAAGACCAAAAAATTGTAGCAATAAAGAGACATGGATGTCGGTGGCACACATCTGAAAAGTGGAGGCAATGGGAAGCTGAATACAGGAATGCAGAGAATGGGACAGAAAATGAGAACTAGTCTAAAGTAGATGCAGTTCAGCTATGCTCATGCAACCCTGTCCATAGCCCATTCCTCTGTCCCCACCTCCACACTCTGATCAGGGTCTCCCGGGGAGTCTCCTCAGGAGAATGGTCCCATCCTGAAAGCCAGAGGGCTCAGCACACAGCCCCACACTACGGACATGGAGCCTCGCAGCATCTTAGGCTGGAGAGAACAGGTCAGCACATGCGTGACCTGCAGAGTTCAAGGTCCCCTGGCCCTGCCTTTTGCATCTATTAAGGATACACTCTGGACATTTTTATAAACAGTGTTTATACTACCCTGTTTGGAATTTCTACAATACCTTGCAAAGCTCATTCAGAGTATAAACTGGGCAACCATGCAACACTGCAAAGAATTTGTTATAATCCTTTTGAGAAAGAAAAGGTGGCAGATTACTAAGGTTTAAAAACCAGATGCAGCTGGGCATCGTGGTGCACGCCTGTAATCCCAGCACTTGGGAGGCTAGGGCAGGAGGATTCCCTCGAGTTCAAGTCCAGCCTGGGCTACATAGTGAGTTCAAGGCCAGCCTGAACTGCACAGCAAGACCCTGTCTCAAAAAACCAAAACAAACAAAAACAATTTAAAAATAAGATGCTTCTTTCAGAGCCTTTTAATATCTAAAATTCTAAGATGAAGACATAATAAGAGAGACTTGAATAATTTATATGGAAAAATGGCAAAAATATTACCCAAGAGAGAAAATTTTGAAAATATAAATGTAAATGTCCAATAATATGTAAAGATTAAATCGAGTCTGATATATTCATAGCAGTAGCAATAATTCACCAATAATAATTATGATAAGTGCTAATATTTATTTGGACAGTTAGTAGTGTGTGTTCATGGAATTATATTTTCTTTGAATGAATTACTTACCTGAATGTATAAATATATAAATCGATGGAATTTTAGAGAGGTAGAATATTTTGTGATATAGGAGTAGGACCATCTATCTGGTTGATAAATACAAACACAGTACCTTAAGCACAAGAAGAATTAATTGACTCACAGAAGACAGAAGTCCAAGAAGGACAGCAGGAAGGAGAAATCCAATTCTTCACTTCACTCTCCCCCACACCACTCTATGTGTATGAATTTTGCTGTCACGTAAGGATGTGCTATGGAATAGCAGAGCCAGTCATTGGCACATTTATAGCCTTATGTTGAGGGTCGCAGCAGGAAGTGTTATCCTCTCCCAACTTCACCCACCATGGAAAACAACTCTTCTGATTGGCCTTGCTTCTGTCTCATGATAAATCCAAGGATGTGGGGTCCTCTGATTGGTCAACCTGAAACACATGTTTTTATGGAGAAGTAAAGGCCACACAATTAAAACTCCAGCAGAATCTCAAATATTGCCAGAAGGGTCGTTCTCCACTGAATAAAAAAGGAATGGAGACTATTTGCACATTACAAATGACTGGGGAAAAATCAAAACACTAAACTCTAACTCAAAAATATAAAAAAAAAAAATATATATATATATAATAGAGTACTACTCTGCCATAAAGAATGATAAGCTTGAGACATTTCTAGGTAAATGGATGCAACTTGAGATTGTATTCTTAAGTGAAATAAATTGGACACACATGTTTAAACAAAAAAAAAATATATATAGGTTATGTAGGAGAAAAAAGAAAAAAATAAAATCAAAAGGCATATTTCATTAAACTAATTTCTTATATTTAAAATTGCTAATTTTACAAATTAAGAAAGAACAACAACGTATCACTAAAGAAATAAACTTTCAAGATCTGCATTGGGCATGTTCTCAGATATTAAGTCCCAATTCCCCAGAACCTCACAATTTGCTATCATTAAGTTCCCACTTTCCATGAACATCAAGAAAAGTGAATTCCTTAGTTTGCATCTTTGAACCCAGATATAAGACTCAGTTCTCAAAATTAGACTAAACTTTTTGAGTAAATCTATGGTCTGTGTTATTAAATTTGCTTTAAAAAAAAAAAAGTCTAGGTTTTAGCCAGCTTTACATTTACAATTTGAAAAGCATTTTAAGGTAATATTTTTGTCAGAACTTTGCACCCATAATCTAAATAAGAATTGTGTCAGGCTGAGAAAATCTGGAAGAAAATGTTACCATTGTGGTTAATAAGAGGATTGGTAGGATCAGTGATACTATCGTATCATTGGGTGAAGACAGTTCCTCCCCAAGGCCACTGTCACACTTGTGTGTCAGAGCTTACAGCAGCGCACAGAACCAACCTACACAGAACAAGTTTCTCAGTAATTGAAAATCAACTTTCCAAAGTTAAAAACAGAGTCATTTTCTTGTCTTTTTTTTTTTTTAAATGGAACCAAGCCAACTCTGGGATCACAGACATCTCTTCACAACCAAAGTTTTCTGCAAATTTATTTCTACTTCTACACTGTTTATTCTTTTAAATTGTATAATTCTACAACATTTTGAAGGATTTTGCTAGGTAGCTATCTGCTGTTTTTTCCTGTGAGTCAATGTGAAATTAGAACACATAGACTTTTATTCAATTCTTGGTTTTGTTTTATTTCATATTTCAGTCCCTCCTTGAAATCAGAGATAAAATAAAGATTCAATATGGAATCACTAAGGTTAGAAATTCTGATAGATTTTACTTGGAAAAAGGATAATGAATATGATGAGACAATGGACTCCATATCAAGAAAGAATAATATAGACCCCCATATTTATACAACACACAGCATTCACACACATATGTAGTCCTCAATTTATTTGGCTTAGACAGCAAGATAATTAAAAGAACACTGTATTGAAACAAAATTTTTTCATAATTTTGGAGTAAAAAGTGTCCTTAATAAATAAGACAGAAGAACTCATGCACAAAAGAAATTAATGGAACACTAGACTACACACACACACTGAATTACGTACTTGTCTATGTAAGCACATGCACCATCACACCAAAATAAATGACAAAAACAGGAAAAATAGTGGCTAAAACGAAAAAATAAAATTCAAAGGCCAGTATCTGCTTGCAAAAATAAATAAATGGGTGCAAAAATAAATGATGACATTGTATAGATAGTGCATTATTTGTGTCTCAAATTCATGCCTAGCTATAGATAAAAGATATATTGTGTTATTTTCCTTTTCTAAATCCAGGATATCTGCTTCCAAATCATAATTATCAAGGATAACAGCAAAATTTACATCACTTTGCTTCCTGTCACTCCTGCCTTTCCTATGCAAATCAAGATTCCAGGGATGTGACTGTATCCTAGTAAAACAGGAAGTTCAGTTCTTTGCAGTGATGTCAATGGGAATCATTATAGTTTCCCTTTTGTTAAAATTTTTCACTTTAAAAAATAAAAAGAATTTTTCACTTTTTAAATTGGTTCTGCAGATTAATGGGTTTCATTTTGGCAGGCTCATACATATACAAAACATACTTTGATCATGCTCACCACCCTTCACCCCCTCGCCAACCCTTCCCCCTAATTTCACAGTTGGGGGGTGGGGTAGGGAGGTTAAATGTGTATATTTTATTTACATCCTTCCCCTACATTAGCTGCCTCTCATTCCCTCCCTTTTCATCTTCTTACCTTTTCTTTGTCTAATAACAGTCTCCCTTCTACTTGTCATCTTTTTTAGGCTCCACATATTAGAAAGAACAAATAATTTGTCTTTCTGAGTCTGGGTTATTTTGATCAACAAGATGGTCTACATAACCATCCATTTTCTTGCAAATGACAGAATTTTGTTCTTCTTTGCCAAATAATACTATTGTGCTGCAATAGATGTCTGCATGCAGGTAACCCTGAAGACCGGTGACTGTAATCCCTTTGGATAAGTAAGGAGTGGTGTAGCTGGATGAAATTGTAGCTCTATTTTTAACTATTTGAGGAAACTTCATACTGATTTTCATACTAATTGTACTAATTTTCATTCCCAGCAGAAATGAAAAAGTATTCCTTCCGCCTCACATCCTTGCCAGCATTTATTGTTTTATGTATTTGAAGCTAGCCATTCTAGCTGGAGTGAGAGAGAATCTCAATTTAGTTTTGATTTGGGTTTGTTTTTGTTTTTGTTTTGTTGTTTTTTGAGACACGGTCTCGCTGTGTAGTTCAGACTGTCCTTGAACTCACTATGTAGCCCAGGGAGGCCTAGAACTCAGGCACCCAGGGAGGCCTGGAACTCAGGCGATCCTCCTGCCCCAGCCTCCCAAGTGCTGGGATTACAGGCATCTGCCACCACGCCCGGTTTATAATTTGACTTCTTTTTTTTTCCTATTTGTATCCCTTTTATTTTTTTTTCTCGTCTGATCGCTCTAGGTAAAATTTCAAGAACTATCTTGAATAAGAGTGATGAGAGTGAATTTCCTTGCCTCATTCATGATTTGAGAGGAAATGCTTTCAGCTTTCCCCCATTTAGAGTGATGTTGACTGCGGTTTGTTGGCTTTTACTATATTGAGGAAAGATCTTTCAATGCCTAGTTTCTTTAGGCTTTTATCATGAGGAGATGTTGAATTTTGCTGACTTTTTCTGCATCATCTGAGTGACCAGATGATTTTTATCTTTGATTCTATTTATATGATGTATTATGTTTATTTATTTGCATATGTTGAACTATCCTCGCATCCCTAGAATGAAACTAACTTGATCGTTAAGGATTTTTGCATCTATGTTCATCAAGGATATTGGTCTGTAATCTTCTTTGCTGTGTTTTCTGTCTTCACTGTCGTGCCTAAATTATGTATACAGTAGTCAAACTACCACAAACTATATACTTTGTTCTATTCTCTGTTCTTCAATCTAAAGTATCATTGTCAAATTAATCTTCAAATATAATTTATCTTTTCGTACAATTATCATGAATCTTCAAGTTATCTCTCATTATTCTTGTATCAGTTTTCTATTGCTGCAGTTAACAAATTCCCACACTCTTAGAGCAACACAGATTTATTCTCTTATAGTTCTGGAGGTAGAAGTCTGAAATCAATTACACTAGGTCAAAATCAAGGTGTTAGGTGTTAGGGATTTAGCTCAAGTGGTAGAGCGCTTGCCTAGCAAACACAAGGCCCTGAGTTCAATCCCCAGCATCAAAAAAACAAAACAAAAAAAAACAATGTGTTAGAAAAATCTTTCTCCCTTTACTGCTTTGGGGAGAGTCAGAATTTTTTGTTTGTTTTGTTTTATTCATATTTTCTAGCTTCTAGAACTGCATTTCTCGAATCGTGGCTCCTTCCTCCATCTTCAAAGCCAACTTTACAACATCCTACTTCGATCTGTCATGTTGCGTCTTCTGCTGTAGTCAAATCTCTCTATGCCTCTTGCATTTAAGAACAACCCAGACAATCTCTACAGCCACAAGATTCTTAATTTAATTATATCTGCATAGTCTCTCTTGCCATACTTTCTAACATTCATCAGTTCTGGGGTGAGGACCTTAAACTCTTTTGAGGCCTACCACAATCCTGTAGGGAAAAAAATACCAATTATTTATCCCAGTACCCATTTCTCTACAACCGTATTTCCACTTCTTTCTATTCATGTATTTCTTCTTGTTCCTAGCATCTTTTTCTTCCTCTGTTCAAACCTCAGTTATTATAATAGATCATCCATCAAGTTCAAGATTTTAAATTTTCTTTTGTAAGAGTCTGAACTGATAACTTTAGACAACAGAGATCTATTCCTCTCATAGGATACTATTGTCCCAATACTTGTATTGTGGGGGAACATTGCTTTTATTCATGCCTTATTTCTACAATAACTGATGCAATGCTTTGCATATAGAAGTTTCTCAATTACTTGCTTGCAAATATCTTCTACTTATTAACCACTCAGTTATTACTCTGTCCTCATAATAGGCCATCTTCCAGTAATCTCATTACACTTATTTTCCCTAAATTCAATGGCCTGATCAACCACTCTAGGCTTACTGAGCATGCCTTTCAACTTTTGTAATTTATTAGCATATGACTGACATAAGGAATAAAACTACAAAATTAAAAAAGTAAGAACAGGGCTGGGAATTTAGCTCAGTGGTTAGAGTGTTTAACCTGTAAGCACAAGGCCCTAAGTTTGATCCCCAGCACCAAAGAAAAAAAAAATGAAGTTTGTTGGCATTATCAGACTGCACAGTAATCAGACACGAAGCCACACAGAAAAGAACACATGAACTTGAGTGTTACAAAATGTAAAAGGACAGCAGAATATGGAAGCCATGCGGGGAGCATATGGAGAGATGTAATAAGTGTACACTCTACTGAGGAGGAGAGGACGTGAAAGTGCAGTGAGGAAAGAAAAGAGGAAAGAAGGGGAAATGTAAGGAGGACAGAAGTGAGGGTAGCCGTGCTGGTCATTGCTTGTTCAGTAGCCGGCCTTTCTGGCCTGCTTCCCCTCTCCCTCCTCTTCCCTCTTCTAAGAGGTCCTGCTCCCTGTACCCGGGAGGGCCTCAGCAGGGGCATTTAATGTGACAGGTCACGGAGCTCCATCCATATTCTCTCATAGAGAACATAAAGTTCCCAAGACAGCCCGAGCTGGCAAGGACAGACATAGCCTACAGCTCTCGCGTGGCCAGGGCTTTGATCCTACGTGAGACAGGCCTGGGGCCTACTCATGCCCTTGGGTGGGCCCTGACCATGCCGACCTGGCTGAGTTAGTCTCTTACTGAAAGGCTGAAGAAGAGAAAGGAATAATGTCAGCCGTAAGGCAAAGCAGCCAGATGCACAGAGGACCTGGCTTCAATTACTCAGCTCCAGTTGTAATCCAGAAAGACAGCAAATGTACCAGTTTGTGTCCCCAGGAGGAGAGCATGGGAATGTCCCCTTTCCTGTTCTATACCAGTTTGATGTTATTTTCTTAATCTTATTTCTGCTGATTAATAAGGATTAAAAATGATAACATATTGTTTTCACTTGTGTTATATTTAGTAGGAAGGAAAATATTTTTCAAATTTTTAATGGGTGTTTATTTCTTTTATGGTTAATTTTCTATTTGTATCCCTTGTTTATCTTTCTATAGGTGTGTTCATTTTTCTTATTAAACTAAAAGACATATTTATATAGTACAGATATCAACCCTTGACAACCATATAGATCAGATTGTTTTCAACTGAGTGCTTAGCACAGAACCCTGATCTACACGCAATAATGACAGCAATCATTTAATCCCCCAAATAATCTTGTGAGATGGAATTGATTCAGGAGCATTCCAGAATTATCTTTCTGTATAATTATGGGCTGCTTTGCTTTTTTCTATCAAATAAAGATAAGTGGAGATAAGTGGTTACAAATGTGACCTATGGAATCAGACTGGTTTTGTTTGTTCTGGGTTGGGGAGGCACATATAAAATGTGTAATCTTTTTTTAGGGGTGGTGCTGGGGATCAAACTCAGGGCCTTGTGCTTGCTAAGACAAGGACTCTACCACTGGAGCTGAATCCCCTGACCTTGTATGTGTAATCTTATACATTGCCTAAAGTCCGTTTCCTCATCACTAAAATGGGAATAATAATAATAAAATTAACTTCATGAGGGTTGTTCTGAAAATATAAAGAATATATATATATAAAATAGATTGTTGTACATGGTTTACATGATTCTGAAATAGTTTAGCAGACTTTGAAAACATAAAGGTTTTCTGTTTTCGTTTTTGAGACAGAGTTTCACTGTGTAGTTCAGGCTGGCCTTGAACTCACTGTGTAGCCCAGGCTGGCGTTGAACTCACGGCAATCCTCCTGCCTCAGCTTCCTAAGCCTGGGATTACAGGCGTGCGCCACCATGCGCAGCTCAAAAACATGATGGATTTAAAAGTCATTTTATCCCAAACCTTCCAGTTATCTGGTCAGAGGAGTAAAAATGATGCCTTTTGGGTATGTGATATCTCTTGATTTCTCAGCCACTTTTTTGGCAACATGAATAGCTCTTACAGTGTCCTTGTGTTTGCATCGAAATGTATTCTATGGCAAAAAAATTTCAGGGTGAAGACAGGCTAGGTAAAACGAGACTGGAGCATCGGGAGCCATACCATCAGCCTGAGAAGCTTAGGTAGGAAGCTGAAAGAACAAAGAAGCCCTCCCTGGTTTGGGACCAGAAAAGGGACATTAGGAAAACTTAACACAACACCCTACTGTTGCCTCATGAGAGACTTCAATGTGCACGTAGGTGTGACAGGCTTCAAGGGTCAAAAATGCTAGGCCTCCATGGCACCTCCACATTCAACATCTTTCAGACCTCAGAGTGTGATGATAAGATAGATCCTGGGAGATCAGGGCACCAGAAGGCAGAGATCCTGAGTCCTTCAGAGAAGCAGAAGCTCTGGTCTTTGCTAAGCCTGTGTAAAGGATGCTCCTGGCCTAGAAATAAATACCTATTCTAGATCTTTGCTCCCTTCTTCTGTGAGGGAAGAACTCTACGATCAGTTAGGAACTAGCTAGGGTTTACCTTTTTCTTGTGTATTACAAAAACTGTCCCAGAGGGGCTGGGGATGCAGCTCAGTGGTAGAGCTCTTGCCTAGCAAGCGCAAGGCCCTGACCCCAGCACCAGACGAACAAACGAACAGTCTCAGAGATTAAATAGCCATTGTCTCTGGGGCTGACATGTCCCTCAGCAGAGCCAGAAGACATTGTAGAAAAGAAGTTACTCAAAGGTGAACTAAATTTGCACCAAGTCTGCTTAGATTGCTCTCCTATGGACAGAACTTACTCCCTTCTGCTCCCTCCCGCATCAGAATCGCTACACGAAACTGCTGGGAATGGAAGGCAGTGAGGACATCTCCCTTCTCATGTCCTGGGTTCTTTTCCTACAGACCTTTGCGACCCAAGCATTCCCCTATGTGACTCTCCTCTAGCTGCCAAGTGTAAATTGAGTGCTAATTACATACCTACTTGGCCAAACCCAGTGAATGTTTATTTCAGCAGCTGCCACACTGAGAAGAAAAACCCACCTAAGAGGCCAAAACAACAAACTTAAGGTGGGATTTTAGAGCTGAGTTGTAGAACTCTACGAAGGCACTAAGAACCACATCGCTCCTACTTAGTGTGGTATTAAACCCTGTCTCATGCCAACAGCTCAATTACGTTTGAGCCTTTGGTTAATTAGGATGAATACTGAAGAAAATAATTAACAAATATGACACAATTTACATGCAGAATATATGGTATCCAAAAACAATAGATACATTCTTTTTATGGACACATTCAATTTTAAAAAGTAAAAAAAAAAAAAAGAGGGCGAAACACACTGCTGTAACGCTGCATAGTGCTCACCAGCGTTCTGCAGTTCCGGTACAGTGGAAACGCTGTGCCAAGTGTGCAAAGCTTTGAGAAAGGTGACATATAAAGAATTCAACAAGAAAAATGTTATGATGCCATAACATTTGTCTACGTGCATTTATTTAATATATGTGCTGCCAAAGCAAGCACTACATGCATTTATTTAAAATTAACACATTAAAAAGAAGAAAAGGAATAATCTCAAGATGGAGGGAAATGTAAGAGGAGGAAACAGGAGCATACATACACATGTCAGCGAACAAGATGATGATTACCCATTGTTTATACAGCGTGTTGAACCATGACAGCTACAAATAAATAACTGGTAATGAAAAATTTCACTTCAGTGTCAGAAAACACCAAAATTGAGGACCAATCCTGCCTGGAACTTGGCTTAGACTTCCTATTCCCATCTTGCTACCTCCTGTATTCCTTCACGACTTGCCATTCTTCTCCCACAGCCCCTGAGTAGCAAGACTTTGCTTGAGTAAAAATTACAATAAAGCTTTATATCCCTTTGCAGTCACCTGTGAGCCAGGGAGGAGGGTGAAGAAATGGAAACTGCCCAATGCAGACCCACCAGGACTGTGAGCAGGAGCTATACCAAAGGCGTTTTGCCCTGCTGTCTCCTGGAAGGTGGACAATCCATGGTTGTGTGGTGCTCAGACTTTTGTGCACGCATTGATGCACACAATTCAGTGAAGAGTAGCAGTGATAATAATGTCTGCCACACTCATTCACTGTTTTCTTGGGTAGACTCATTGGCAATATGATTCACTTTTAGTTATCCATATTGGTCTGGGGCTTCTCTCTGTAAATGTGCTCTCTGTAAGTGTGTTGAGGGGACTCGGCTTTTTGGCTTTGTAACTGAGCTAGGATGGAATTCAGTTTTGTTCAGAGGAAGAGTGTGTGTGTTTGTGTGTGTGTGTGTGTGCGTGCGTCCATGCATGTGTGTGTGTGTGTGTCTGTGAGAGAGAAAGGGAGAGAGAGAGAAGGGGAGAGACAAGGACATAAATTTCAGGATCAGCTATAAATTTTAATTGACTAGTTCAGTGTTCTGGATTTTCCCCTCCCCCACTTGGTATAAATAATTGAGCTTGCTACAGGGCTGATAGGTAATGTAGACAACAGAAGGGAGGCAGCAACATGAGCACGAACATAACCTTTGTTACACAGACCCCAGGCTCGAGTCCCTGCAGGGCTTACAGTTTAGAGCTGCTGACCAACCAGCTCATCAGAGAATGGCCCACCAGTGCTGTCAGTATCTTCTTTAATGAGCTCACCCCGTGGTGCGGGCACCTGGGGAATTGTTTGCCGGGGGTGAGTGGGCACACAGTGTTCTCCAGTCCTGGGCTCTCACAGCCACCCAAGCCAGGCTTCTGTCCGCACTTGCAGCTGGAGGCCGTGCCGACCCTGTGAATCACTTCCACCGGGCCGTGGATGAAGTCACTGCTCGACTTGCACAACCCATTAGCTTCCGAAACTTTTCTCCAGGCCATCGTGTTGTCGCGACACTCTTTGTCATTAACGGGACTGTCTCTCTTGGGGGTGCTATAATACAACCTGAATGTCAGTAATGAAGAGGGCAAGACATCTTTGGACAAACCGAGGCTGGCATTTTTATCAAGCAGGGTCAAGTTCATTAATACCTCATCAGCTGCCTTTTCTTGGCCACTTTTCACTATCTCAGACTGCATCTTTTCCTCTGCAAATTCTTCATTAATTATCTCCATTGTATTTTCTGGCGCTTCTGCAAGAACCAATCCTAGGCCAAGCAACAGCAGAGGGAAGGTCTCCATCTCGATCTAGTGTGATTTCTACTGCAATAAAGATAAAAAGGAGAATATTAGGGAGCTAGGTTTTCTTTCCATTATGACTGTTACTTCCAGTAGCAGCCTCTAGATGTCAGACTCCTACATATACTGTAATAATGGCAGTACAATATAGTGAAAAGGCATCGACTATGGAGTCTGAAGACCTGGATTCAGATCCATGCTTCTTCACTTACAATCAACTCGCTCTACCTCATTTAACCTCAGTTTACCCATCTGGAAAAAACTGTGATAGTTACTTAAGGTGATAAGTTTAAAGTCCTGGAACCAAATGTTATATCTCTTCCTTTTCCCCTTTCTGTACTTGTTGGTGGGGTCTATAGTCTCCATGGTGGGCCACAGTCATTTCACTCAATGTATTTCTCACCGTTTTCTCTCCTACAGCCCCGTAAAGCACCTGTTCTGTGGTAGCCATTTCAAAACAAAACACATGGTCATTTCTCCACCCTTACTACGGTTCTTTGCCCACCATTCTTGGTCACGAGAGTTCTGTCTTTACCGGTTCCTTTGATAAGCTGATCCTGCAGCGACAGATTCCAGCTTGTTGCAGGGCTAGAAATGAAGCTGTTTCCCAGGGTGGGTGGTTTCTATTATTGAGTCTGAAAGAAGGAGGGGCAAGAAGCAGGTAGAAGCAACTGTCCGAGATTGGCAGAGGAGACAATGTGGAACCAAGGACACGCAGCAAAGATCGAACATAGTGTCCATTTGGCAGTCAGAATTTCAGTGACCCAGGAAGCACTTCCTCCTTTTCTGTGAAATCTTCCCCAGCAATTTATACTTTAACACAAAGTGATCTTTGTTCTTTTCGGACTCCTACAGTACTGCTTATGCTGTACTTTGTTTTGCATGATGCTTTATATTATTCTAGTTAGTTGACAGATGTTGGTCTTTCCCCCCTCTTAACTGAGGATGATAATGCTTTGAGCCTAGAACACAGTTTCTGATTATTGTTATTCTGTACAGCCTCAAACACTGAATTGTACGCACAGTGGTTTCTCAGCGATATTTTTAACAATGTAACATGACTTGAGTGACTAGAAAATCACTCAATGGTCAATGCAGGGAAGTTCACAGAAAAGATGGTTTTTCAGGGTGATAATTCTTTTACTCCAAACTCATCTTATTGTCTCCTCTTATTTCTTTCCCACCTCTAAAAGCCTCCTTCTCTTGTGCGTATTATCTCCTGCCTTATCATTTTTACTTCCCTTCTTAAAGCACCTTTACTGAAATGTAATTTACATGCCACCAAATTAACTCATTTTAAGTGTGCAATTTGAAAGCAAATCACAGTTTTAGGACATCTCCTCAAAAAGGTCTTTTTCACCTGTTCTGTCTTTTCCAGACATTTCATACAAATGGATACATACATACAGTACATGATTTTTTACACCTGACTTCTTTTTTTGAACATGTTTTGAAATGCATTCACGTTGTAGCCAGTATCTGTACTTTGAATCTTTTTAGAGAGGAATCCTATCCCATTGTATGAATGAAGCACATTTTCATTTTCACTTACCAGTTTATGGGTAGTTGGGTTATTTCCACTTTTTAGAATGTATTTGTATTGGTGGATATTAATTTTATAAGGTATTGGGCTTCAGTGTGGTATTTTTATGCATATATATGCAATGTCTTGATCATATACATTCCCCATTACCTTCTCTATACCCTCTTCCCCCTCACCTCATTTCTTTCCCCTTGCATAATAATAGCATCCCTCATACTTTCATGTCTTTTTTACATTCCAGATACTAGGGAAAACACACATTACTTGACTTGTTTTGCTTAACTCGATAATCCCTAGTTCCATCCATTTTCCTGAAAATGACATAATTTTATTCTTCTCTGGGGCTGAATACTACTCCTGTGTATATGTCCACATTTTCTTTATTCATTTATCCTTTATCCATTTACCCATTTATTCTTTGATTTAGGCTGGTTCCATGTTTTGGCTGTTGTGGATCGTGCCAAAATAAACATGGGTCTGGGCTGGGGATATAGCTCAGTGGTTAGGGTGCTTGCCAACTAAACACAAGGCCCTGAGTTTGATCCCCAGCACCAACAAAAACAAAAACAAAAGAAAACATGGATATGCAGCTATCGCTACAGAATCCTGACTTTAATCCCTTCAGGTATAGACCAAGGAAGGTGTAGCAGGGTCATATGATGGTTCTATCTTTGAAGACCCTCCATACTGATTTCCATGGTGGTTGGACTAACTTATACTCCCACCCACAATGCAGAAGGGTTACTTCTTCAGTGTGTGCATCTCCACCAGCGTTTGTTGTTTTCGGGTTCTATATGATAGCCATTCCTATTGCAGTGGGATGAAAGCTCAATTAAGTTTCGGTTTGCATGTCCCTAAGGGCTAAAGGTGTTGAACCTTTTTTCATATACTTATTGGCCACTTGTACTTCTTTTGAGAAGCATCTGTTCAACTCATGTGCCCATTTATTGATTGGGATATTTGATTTTTTGGTGTTAAGTTTTTTGCATTTTTTAAATGTATTCTAGATATTAATCCTCTGTTAGGAGAGTAGTTGGCAAAGATTTTCTTCCATTTTGTAGGCTGCATCTTATCTCCCTTAGTCATTTTCTTTGCTGTGCAGAAACATTTTAGCCAGATGTAGTCCTATTTGTTGATTCTCACTAATATTTCCTGTGCTATTTGAATCCTATTTGGGAGGTCTGGCCTGTGCCTATGGCTTCAAGTATTTCCATTACGTTTTTCACTAGAAGTTTCGAGTTTCTTGTCTGACACCGAAGTCTTTGATCTATTCAAAGACTAGATGAGAGAGAGGGATCTACTTTCAATCTTCTAAATATGGCTGTTGTCTCAGCACTATTTGTTAAAGATGTTATCTTTTTCTCCAACATATGTTTTTGGCCCTTTGACAAGAGTTAGATGGCTGTAGTTGTGTGGGTTTCTTTCTATGTCCTCTATGCTATGCCCTTGGTCTGTGTCTATTTTTGCACCAGTATGATGCTGTTTTTGTTACAAGGGCTCTAGGGTATATTTTGAAATCAGATATTATGATACCACAAGCATTGCTCTTTTTGCTTAGGATTGCCTTGGCTGTTCTGGATCTTCTGTGTTTCCATATGAATTTCAGGATTATTTTTTCTAGTTCTGTGAAGAATTTCATTGCAAGTTTGGTGGGAATTGCATTGAATCTGTAGATTGCTTTTAGTAATATGGCCATTTTAACACTATTAATGCTGCTGATACATGAAAACGGGAGATCTTTCCATCTCATAGTGTCTTAAGTTTCTTTCTTCAGTGCTCTGAAGTTTTCATTGTAGAAGCGTTTCACGTCCTTAATTAAGTTTGATTTCTGGATAATTTTTTTCATTTTATTAGTACATGTTTGTAATACATAATGTTTACACTCCTTGTGTGGAGCTGGTACATGTATATAACACATCTTAATTCTTTTTTTCATCCCCTTTCCTTCCCCTCTCTCTCTCCTCCATCCATCACTTGATCCCTTTCCCCTTTCAGACAGATCTATCTCCCTATTATCTATCTTTTGTTTTGCTCTTTATTCACAATTTGGGCTTCTCATATAAAAGAAACCGCATGATGTTTAAATTTGTGTTTCTGATTTATTTCACTTAACATTATGGCTTCAAGGTGGATAAGGTGGATCCATTTTCCTACAGATGACTCAAGTTTACTCTTCTTTATGGCAGATTAGTATGCCACTGTGTGTAAATACCACATTTTGTTTACCCATTCATCTGTTGATAGACATATAGGCTGCTTCCAACATTTAGCTATTGTGAATTATGCTGCTATAAACATGTTTATGCACATATCATTGTAATATGGTATTGTCAGCTCTTTCAGGAAGATATTTAGGAGACTAGCTGGATCAAATGGAATTTCTGTTTTCAGATTTTGAGGAATCTCCACACTAATTTCCATCGTGGTTGTGCAAGTCAGTGTTCCCACCAACAATGTAGAAGGGCACCTTTTCCCTCACAGCCTTGTCAACATTTGTTATTATTTGATTTCTTGGTGATAGCTACTCTTTCTGGGGTAAGATGGAATCTCAGTGCTGTTTTTAATTTGCATTTTTTAATATCCAGGATTTTGAACATTTCTTCCTGTATTTATTGGCCATTCATATTTCTTCTGTGAAATATCTATTCATTTCACTTGCCCTTTTTTTGATTGTGTGGCATCTGGGGGACAGCAACACTGCTCTACTGTCCCAGCAGCCCAGTGAGATCGCAAACTCAGCCCCAATAAAAAAAGAGAGGGACAGAGTTTAACAAAAATATTTGTAAAGAGGAAAAGGGTGGGGGATGTAGATAGCTACCCCAATAAGAAAGAATCAGGGTAAGGGGCTCTGCAAAGGTGCAGGACCCGGGGCCCTTTGTCCCTGGCTGCTTGTGTGTGTGTGTGGGGAGTGTGCGGACAGAGACACTCCCCAAGACACTTACCATAACTGGAGTGGGTTTGGAGAATCTCTTCCTCATGTCATCTCTTCTGGTGGTCTACATGCAGCTTCTTTCTGTCTGTTTGTTACTTGTCCTTGACCTACTTTTCTTGGGATGGGCAGCTAGTTGGCAAAGGGGTACCTTATTCATGGTTATCTTAGAGTTAGTAAGGGGGTGTGTGGTTATTTATTGAACTTTACCTTGACTCCAGAGTGAATAATATAGTGACTCTAGAGTCAATATACAGATGTATATATGTGTATGTTAGTGCATAGGGGTGAGTATAAACTTGTATACACTAAGAGCCTTCTCCAAAGTTAGGCAGCCCCCCGCCTCCTTTTTCTTTGCTTCCTCTCTATTCTTTTGGAGGTGAAGGCAGCTTATTGTTTGTGTACTTGGCTCTCTCTGTACTCTGCCTGTCAGGTCTTTTCCTTTCTGGTCTCTTGGTGCAAGTCCCAAGAACTTTTTCTGGTCTTTCTCTCTTTCTCTGCTCCCATCCTTGACCTGTTTCTCAGTGGAATTTTTCTAGTACAGTTTGTTTTTAACTCCTCCTAGTCAGTATTAGCTAGAAGACATGATAAGGCCCCATTCTACTTTTTCATCTACAGACTTCTGCCCCTACAGTTGTTTTGTTTTGTTTGGGGGGAGGTCTAACTTTTTTGAGTTCTTTATGTATTCTAGATATGAGTTCTCTGTTGGAGGACTTGCCGACAAAAATTTTTCCCATTCTGTGAGTTGTCTCTTCACTCTGTTGGTTGTTTCCTTGGCTTTGCAAAAACTTTTTAATTTGATATGATCCCAGTTGTTGGTTCTTGGTACTACTTCCTGTGCAACTGGGATTCTGTTCAGAAAGTCCTTCCCCACAACTATAGCTTCAAGAGTTTTATGTATTTAATCTTCCAGAAGGTTGTTTCCATTTTAACATTTAGTTATTTGATCCATTTTGATTTTTATTTAGTATATGGTTAGAGATATGGGTATGGTTTCAATTTTTGGCATGTAGATAACCAGTTTTCCCCATATCATTTATTAGAGAGGCTGTTTTCCTTCAGTGTGTGTTTTTGGCCCCTTTCTCAAAGATCAAATAGTCGAATGTGATCAGGATTGTTTCTGTATCCACTGATCCTCATGTCTGTTTTTATGCCGGTACTATGCTGTTTTTATCACAGTAGCTTTGTAATAGAATGTCAAGTTCAGGATTATGATGCCTCCAGCTTTACACTTGTTACTGAGGCTTGCTTTTGCTATTCTAGGTCTCTTCTGATTCCATATTAATTGTAAGATGGTTTTCCCCAGTTCTGTGAAAAATGTTGTTGGTATTTTGATTGGGATTGCATTAAATCTGTGTATCAATTTTGGAAGTATGGCTATTTTGATTATGTTGGTTCTATCTAGCCAGGAACAGAGGATATCTTTCCATTTTATGATGTCCTCTTCAATTTTCTTTTTCAGACTACCGTAGCTTTCATTGTAGAGGTCTTTCACTTCCTGAGTTAGGTTAATTCCTAAGTATTTAATTTTTGTTGGTGCCATTGTAAATGGTATTCTTTTTTCCTACTTTCTTTCATAGTGGGTTCATTATTAGTGTGCAGGACTGCTATTGATTTTTGTGTGTTGATTTAGTATCCAGGTACATTACTGAATTTAGTTAATAATTCTAAGAGTCTTTTGGTGGATTTTTGGGGGGTTTCCCATGTAGAGAATAAAGTCATTTACAAATAATGATAATTTAACTTCTTTTCCTATACATATCCTTTTTATTTCCTTTTCCTTTTTTTTCTCTTTCTTTTTTTTTTTAAGTGACAAATGTTTATTTTAGTATTATCCCCAGTGCCAGGCATCTGCCTGGGGCTAAGAAAATATTAAACGACTACGGATAGATGGATGTGTGGATGGAAAGCTCGCTGCCCCCATGGGCCTCTTGCTTTGGAAGCCCCTTACATTCTCAAGACTCCCTGGGTCCTCTGACTGTCTTCTTCCTTGGCTGATGCCCACTTCTTCTTCTAAAAGAATACAATGCTCTTGAACTCCAGATGTGGGAACTTTCTCTGCAGCTGGGCTGCTTTCCACAGGGAGCTGGTCCCCACCACGCTTTACTCTGGCAAAGTTTCCAGAGTCTTCCCCACGAATTTTGGGTGAAAGACAGCGGCATCAAAGGGGCTTTCCCGCTTGCAGATGGCTCCAGTGGTGAAGTCAGGAGGTAGCACAGTAGGCAGGTCCTTGAGGGAATGAACAACCAGGTCCACTTCATTCCTCTCCAGGGCATATTCCAGCTCCTTGGTAAACAGGCACTTCTCTGCAATCTCGGAGAGTGCAGTGTCAAGAATCTTGTCTCCTGTGGTGGACACAGCGATGATTTCAAACTGCAGGCCAGGGTATAAGGCTTTCAGCATTGCCATGACAGTGTCCGTCTGTTTGCGAGCCAGCTGGCTTTTATGGGTACCCACTGGAATCACTCTCATCTTTGAGTTGTCTTCTTCCGCCGTTGCAGCCACGTCGCCCTTACCAGACATGGCTCCACTGAGGAAGGAGGCCGGGCGGTGCTGCTAAGGTCTCTTGAGTTTCGTGGCCACAACCGGGGGCACATGTGGCCCAGCCTGTCCTTCGCCTGACTGCAGGGTGTGAGGAGGGCTCTGCGTCACGTCCCGCCCTCCCTTGGAGGGGAGGGATCCTGCTGGTCTCTTCCTTTTTGATCTGTCCTGTTCTTTTTGTCGGTACTGAGGATTGAAGGCAGGCAGCGCTGAGCCACATCCCTGGCCACTTTATCTGCGGTCCACTCCTACGGCCTCTGTAAGGCCTGTCATGCCCCAGAGGCAAAGGAGGCTCTATGAACGCTAAATGTTGGATTTGAAGTACTTCCCTTTCTTGCCTAATTGCTCATGCTAATATTTTGAGTACTATGTTAAACAGAAGTGGTGGTAATGGACATTTTTGTCTTGTTCCTGATTTCTGAGGGAAAGCTTTCAGTTTTTCCCCATTCAATATGATGCTGTCAATAGGTTTGATTCCTAGGTATTTTTTAAAGTTATTTTGAATGGAATTGTTTTTTTTTTGACTCCTTTCTCAGTTAGCTCTTTAGTGGTGTATGGAAAAGTATTGCTCTTTTCATGTTGATTTTATATGCTCCTTACTTCCTTTCTGATCTCCACTCTTTGCATTTCCAATTCCTTTTCTTAAAATGCTAGTACCTGCAATGATACTACTTCAGAATCCTTGAAATATTCCTCATTGTGTACAAAAAGAAGGCTAATCCCTGGAGCCTACTAGCCAAGTTTCTATTTACCCTACTCCCCGTGTGCCTTTCAAGATTTATCTGTAATTATTTTTGTTACCCATTCTTGCCAATCAGTGTGGGCCTCTCTTCTTTGACTATGTATAACGCTATCCTTCTCTTTTTGCTCCTTTTATTTCTTTTGAAATTCTTCAAAGTCCAATTCAGATCCAGTTCTTTCTTTGACACATTTTCTTACCACTTAAATATAATGAATTCATTTCTCATTTTTCTAAATCTCTTATTTTCTGCTTGCTTATTTATTTATTTATTTATTTTATTTTGGGGGGGGAGAGTGTTGGGGATCAAACTCAGGGCCTTATGCTTGCTAGGCAAATGGTCTGCCACTGAGCTAAAGCCCCAGCCCCTTATTTTCCACTTTATTCATTTCTTTTTTTCCACTAAGTTGACATTAGTACACATGAAATTTAAAATTATTATATTTGATTTTTAAATTTCCTATGTGTAGGATTAGAGCAAAGACCTAGCATCAAGTATATATAAGCCTTAATAATTGGATTAATATATCATTAACAGATTCTTTAAAATTAAGTGGATATGTTTTCATGTGTACCTTGAGAGAGTGCCTTGAGCCTAGACTTTGTGTGTGCTGGAGGAGGGAAGAAAGATATGTAGAGAATTTACTTTGTTTCCTAGATTTCTATACTCTTTGCCTTTGAAATCAACAGTGAGGTGGTAATGGGAAAACATAAAGACAGTGGAGAGAAAATAAATCGGAAGTAGAGCAGTGCAGAGAAGCCCAGTTTTCCTGAAACATGAATTTTAAGTGGGCAGAATTCACAGTAGCCTGGGAGTAACTTCAAACTGCTCGGTGTTCATTAAAACAAACAAACAAGCAAAACAAAACCAAAACTACAAATTTCTATTTTGTCCTCTTTTGTCCTTGGTGTGTTGGGGATCTAACTCATGGCCTTCCACTTGCTAGCCAAGTGCTCTACCACTGAGGTAAATCTCCAACCTCTAAAACTACAAATGTCTAACATGTCACAATTCATTTGAGTTGTACTTTGATCCCTGTTGAATAAAAATTCTGAGGATAGACTCCCTCAGACCATCTCTATTGCACTGTAATTAGGATGCATTTATCAACAAGATTTGTTTCTAATTGGAAGGAAGGTTGAGGGAGGAAGGGAAGAAAAAGCATTGAGAAGGCAAGAAAGGACAATAAAGCCGAGGGATGGGGCAGGAAAAGGAATCAGAACTCGGAGGACAGAAGCAGAAGCCTAAAGGACATACTTCACCTACTGCAAAGTTTGCCCAGGAACTGATGCTACCAGACTTGAGTCAAGTGAGTTCCTGTTCGATTTCTGTTCAGATGCTGAGACCTCTGCTCTCTCGCTCACACTCAAAGTTCTCTGAAGGTAACAGTGACAATAAGATTCCCACAGAAAATGGCTAACGAAACTCAGCTGGGAAAAAGCCGCCCCAAGTGGAAGAAACCGTGAGGTGGGCAACCTTTGCCTTTGTACAGACCTGTAAAGTGATCATGGCCTCATCCCCCATAAATCTAATCAGTGAGTTAGAACTTGATGCTCAC
The DNA here is from genome assembly GCA_004026905.1 of Hystrix cristata. NCBI lineage: Eukaryota > Metazoa > Chordata > Mammalia > Rodentia > Hystricidae > Hystrix > Hystrix cristata. The sequence goes on along the minus strand of PVJO010023423.1, from coordinate 4,176 downwards.
TGAAGACAGAGCTAATGACTAGCACTGGTGCACCTCCTTCTTGGATATGACCTTGAATTAAGTCCAAATGGTCAATGCAACAACTGAAATCGCTCAGCTGAGAAGACTGGGACAGAAAGTGCCCACTGGAGCTCGTGACACATGCCTGCTACAGCTCACAGTGAGTCTGTTCTCACAGGACTAAAACATCATAGCTCAGAATTAGTGACCCTGTAAGGCAGCCTTACTTAGAAATCACTATTTATTTCTATTTTTCAACACTAAGTCTTTCCTCCAGCACAGCCAGTTTCTATACTAAGAAATAGTATTTCAGGAGAGTGATAGACTTGGAAAGAGCCTTAAAGGTCACCTTGGCAAAGCTCCTTACCTTATAGATAAGGAAATCAATGATCAAAGAACAGGTCTTGCTGAAATTCTCAAAATTAGAAGGCATTTCTTCTCTTCCTTCTCTCTGGCTGAAAGCTTACTATGCCCAGAGTTGAATGTGGGATAACTAAACAACGAGTTCAGTTGCAAGTACTAAGAGAAGAAAGGAGTTAGTGGTCTAGCTCAGAGGCCCATCTGTTCCCTCCGGAGATACGAACAGGAGACACACTAGACACGCTGAGCTCTGAAAGTCTCAATCCCTCCCTGGGAAATCTTTATTCATTTCTCCCCACAGTCTTTAAAGAAAACGATTTCTATCCAGTCAGGCTCCTTCTGATCTCCTTTTCCCTCTTTTGAGACACAGAAGGAGCTACTAAACAAAAACAAGTGCCTTTTGAGTTGTGTATACCATCTTTAGCAAAGGCCCCAAGAGGCGATTCCATTTTTTTTTGCAGGGGAGTGGGGCGCTGGGGATTGAACTCAGGCCAACCTCTATTTTTGTTTGTTGAGACAAGGTCTCACTGTGTAGTTCAGACTGGCCCTGAACTCACTATGTAGCCCAGGCAGGCCTGGAACTCCCAGGCAACCCCCCTGCCTCAGCCTCCCAAGTACTGGGATTACAGGTGGTGCCACCGTGCCCAGCCCAGTTGTTTTTATATGGATCAGGAATTAGGGCCAGAATTAGGGTGAAGCCAATGAGGTACTTGCTGCAGGCACGAAATATAAGGGGTACCTAAAACTCACTACTTAGGATAAATACAATTTCATACAACATATAAAAAATAAATTTAATCTAATATAACCTTTGATGTATAAATATTAAAATTTCAATTAACAAGATCTGACTTTTCACTTTTACAATTCATGTAACTCTTTACCCTCTTTACCCTAAGACCAGCTGTGACAGTTTGAATGTTTAAAATGTATTTTGTGCATCAAGGATTTTTGCATTAATTTTGAAAAACTGAGTTAAAGGGGCTGGGGATTTAGCTCAGTGATTAGAGTGCTTGCCTTGCAAGCACAAGGGCCTGAGTTCGATCCCTGGCACCACAAAAAAAAAAAAAAAAAAAAAAAAAAAAAACTGAGTTAAAATATTATTTATCTTGATTACGCAGTTTCTTTGTGTGCCCTCCCCCTAAGTTTTTTGCCTAAAATGACAGTCTCGCCCACTTTGCCTTAAACCCAGACTTGCCTTGTGTCCGCCTTTGGCGCTCATTAGATGACTCAAAGACAAGGGGAAAAAAATTGAAGCACATGCAGAATTTATGGTTCGATTCAGTGAAGATTTTTTATTGAAGCAGAATAAAATAAGTCCAACTCGGCAGGACTCGAAATTAACAAGTGACTACCCATTTCGCTTAAGGCCTCCCCGCGTCCCCGGGTCGGCTCAGCTGCAGGAACAACCAGCCTCGGGGCAGCTCAGAGAGAGCAAGACGGGGCTGCTCGACGTACCCCTGGAAGGTAACCGGCCCCAGGTCATCACAAGCCACAAGTATGTGCTCCTCCGCGGGGGAGCCGCGGTATCTACAGGCAGGATAGATGGCGCCACCAATGAGTTGGCAGACTGTCATTTTGAACTTCGTCTCGCTCTGGAAGCAGAGAATGGTAGAATGGTTTGGGCAAACCACCTTCCTGGGAGAACCGCAAATGTTGTTGATCTTTTGGGGCCTCTCGTGGATGAAGACATGCTCCCTTTTGCATGTGTGGTTAGGTCCCCTGATGACTCTTTGCAGGATCATGGAGTTGCAGTACCTTACAAGAATGCTACTCTTTGGGTAATCCACATTCAAGTGCTCTATGGACGTCACCACTACATCGTCATCTGCCTCGTTTTCCCAGAAGAGAAGCAGCAAGAAAATGATCACCATTAGTATCATCAGGGTTAAGAGTCCCTTCACACCCACGGCTCTGGCTCCTGTTAAGTAATGGAGACAAAAGGAGCACAGGGAATCAGCTTCCTCCTGCTCTAAGGCCTGGCTGCTGCCCTGTCTTTTTTGTTTTCTTCTCTGCTATTTAAAATCATGTTGACCCTGCAAGGTCCAGCTGGAGGCACAGCTCCTCATTAAAGCCCTGTCAGCCATTTCAGCTCTCAGAGTTTGGTAATAACTGCTCTGTCACAATTCCCTTTGCCTCTACATGCTGCTTGACAGCGGAGTACCAAGTTTCCTATTTCTCCCGAAGTTCTCAAAATGCTTAACACAGAGCTGAACATACAGAAGGGCCTGAAAACTACACAGGCCAGAGTCTTTCATTTATGGTGCTTGGTGACTACTTCTCCCACAATTTTCTCAACCTGAATTCCACCCAGCGCCACACGTTTCTGGTAATATCTGCAAATCTGTTCTTCCCAAGTCCTTCCTTCCTTGTGTCTGTCCTGCTTGATCCGTGGGAACTCCTCTTACCTGTCATCTTTGCTATTGCTTTCACAGGTAACATATCCTTTCGATCTGAGAGCAGCTCTTGTGTCTCACTGTTCCCTGTTACTAACTGATAGGGAACAACTTGGGTGTGGAGAGGGCAAAACAGGAAAGAGCAGAAAGGGAGGGATCTGGAGAGTAGCATTTTGAGCTGCATCCTGCCAGCTCTTTGAAAAAACAATGTTTCTGAGTCTCAGGCTGGACTCAAACTTAAGATCCTCCTCCTTCAGCCACCTAGAGCGCTGGAATTACAGGCATGCACTACCATACTCTGCTGTCTGCTCCATTTTCTAATCCCCTTTCCTGTTTTTCTGTCACTCATAAGCCACCTTTATGCGCCTCTCTTAAGACTAGGATGCTGGAAGCACTTCAGAATTAGGACCGGACTTCTTTCTTCTCCGTTCATGTTCGCTTAGGAGCCCTCCATTTTCACTTGCTGCTCTGCAGAGAAAGAGCCAGTGAAGTCCTGAATTTGTTTCTCACTGTGCAGTCAGCTGCGATCTGCAACTCTGCCCTGGTCCATGCCAACTCCAAAGTGCCCAGGGCAAGTCACATACCAAGAAATGTTTCCACTTACATCACACCTCTTGTTTTAAATGAGTCGCTCTTTAGTGTTCCTAAGAAACTCTGCTCCGTGCTTCCTGTTTGTAACTGGTTGGTGGTGCTGGAAGGGCGGCGTGGCCTTCTCTTGTGCACGCTGTGTGCTTCTTGAGGCCCAGAGCCAGCGCCTTCTTTCTCCAGCGTAGGGCCTGGTACCTCTTGGATCACAAGACATTTTGGAGTGGACAAATGTGTAGGTAAAAGATGTTAAAGTGTGTCCTATTTTAGGCACTAATTAGCTGAGCAATCATGAGAAATCATATCACTTCTCAGGTCTCAGTTTCTTCATCTCTAAAATGGGGGGTGGTAGAAAAGAATAAAGAATCTGACTATAAGATCCCACCCTGCTTTTACAAACTAAGGTACTGAACTTAATTTAAATGAAGCCCTGGGCTAGTCTCTTGAGGTGACAATTCTCTGGCTATAATTTATATTTCTCTGTACACTGAGGGAGTAGGGAGAGAGCTCTGCCTCCCGTCCTTGAATGGGGGCGCACAGTGGGGAATCAGGGAGCAGGATTCGGGGTACCAGACCCAAAACGAGGAACTCTGATTTAGTATATGTGCTGCTGAAGCGAGCACTGGAACTCTGATTTAGGAGTGTGGAGTATTCCTGTGAAATGACCTAGGGAATTGCGAAACTGGTCAAAGGATCGTGTCCTTAAATCAAAAAGAGTAACTCTCGGTGGAAGAGATGAGGCACCCATGTCCTGGAGGGCTTCACTGATGACCTTTGGCAACTGTAGAGCTGTTTTCTAGACAATTTGTTAACTGAAGGATTCGTGTGATGCCAT
>PVJO010023422.1:0-26150 GCA_004026905.1 Hystrix cristata | reverse complement strand
GAACTCAGGGCCTTGCGCTTCCTAGGCAAGTGCTCTAACTACTGAGATAAATCCCCACCCCATCCCACTTTTTCATTGGTCACTTCTTTTGTGTAAATATTTTTCTAGTGTACCATTTTAATTCCTTTGCTGTATTCTTCACTGCAGGTTTTTTTTTTTTGGTTTTTTTTTTTTTTTTTTGTGGTGCCGGGGATTGAACTCAGGCCCTTGTGCTTGCAAGGCAAGCACTCTAATCACTGAGCTAAATCCCCAGCCCCTCTTCACTGCATTTTTAAAGTTATTTGTACAGATTACTGTTGACGTTAATTTAAAACAATCTAGTTCAGATTAATACCAGTTCAATTTTGATAGTATTCAAACATTTGCTCCAATATGTCTCTATTCCCTCCTCCCTTTCTTTCTGTTTTTTCTCTTTCTATTATTGTCAGACAAATTACATTTTTATATATTACACACCCATCTCTATGGCTTGAGAACTATTACTTCATAAGCTGTATTTTAAATCAGAAGAGTTACAAACAAAATATTTACTATCTTTCCTATTTACCTGTATACTTAACCTTTCCCAGTACTCTTTATTTCTTCAAATGGATTCAAATATCAAGTCTCCTGTCTTTTTATTCTACCCTTAAGGATTTTTGTCAGTTTATTATTCAGCCATCCCCCTCCCAGGAACATCATCATTGTTTTCGATTTTTTGCTAATTCAAATAATATCACTATAAAACCTTGTGCACATATTGTTTCATATTTGTGGAAGTACAATTTCAGAATAGATTCCTAGAGGGAGTTAGTGAGGTCAAAGGTAAATCTGCACTCTCCCCATCAATTTCTGTACCTTCCTTAGTTCTTATCAGGCTTTTGAACTGTTGCCAATTTGTTGGATCAGAAGTGTGGGGCTCAGTGAGAGTTTAATTTGCATTCTGTTGCCAATTGGTTGGATCAGAAATGTTGGGCTCCCTGATATGAAAAGGTCTGGGCAAATGTTTAGGGGCCCCTTGTGTTTTCCCCCATAAACTGTTTATGTCCTATTTTCTATTGACTATCATCCGTTTAATCTTAGCTTCTGTGTGCCGAACAGTCCACATTTCTGATTATCTTGGTGGTTAACTGGGGCCCAGTACCCTGATACTTATGTGAAAGTAGTAGTACATTTTCGTGGGGGGATGCCGGGGATGGAACTCAGGGCCTTGCTCTACCACTTGAGCTAAATCCCCAGCCCCTGTGGAGTAGTACATTATTTATTTATTTATTTATTTATTTTTTTGGAGTAGTACATTTTTAAGTCCATAGAATCTCTCTTTTTTGAATTTCTTGTAGATTAGTTTGCTAGCAATGAATTCTCTGAATTTTTTATCTGAGATTATGTTTAATTTCTCCTTCACTTTTTTTTTTTTTAACAGAAATTTATTTTCTGAAGTCCAAGATTAAGTTATCAACAGGTTTGGTTCCTTCTGAAGCCTTTCTCTTGGCTTCTAGATGGATTGATCCCCTCTTGGGTCTCTCCACCTGGTTCTTTCTTGGTGCATACCGCCCCTGGGGTCTTCTCCCTTCACTTTTGAAGGACAATTTTGCTAGGTATAGAATTTCTGGTTGATGTGATTCTTCTTTCAGGACTCTGTCATCTCACTGCCTTCTGGACTCTGTGGTTACTGATGAGAAGCCAACCATAAATCTTATTTTGGGGGCCTTTTGTATATGTTAAGTCATTTTTCTTGGCTGCTTTTAAGATTCTCTCTTTGTCTTAGGCTTTTGACAGTTTAACCGTGAGGTGTCTCAGCGTGGATATCCTTGAACTTACCCTGCTTGCAGTTTGAAATTGATTTTCATTAAACTTGAGAAATATGGGCCATTTTTTTCTTTTTTGTGATGGGGGCTATACATATTGCCAAGCCTGGCTTTGAAATTGTGTTCCTTCTGCCTCAGTCTCCCTCGCAGCTGGGATTATAGTTGTGTGCCACCATGCCTGCCTCACTTATTTCTTTATGTAGTGAAATCCTGTGAATGACCTTCCCACCTTGTGGGATGTGTATTGTATGTTGGTGTGCTCGATGATGTTCTATAGTTCTCCAAGATTGTGTTCATTTTTCTTCATTCTGTTTTCTTCTCGTTCCTCAGATTGGGTAAGAGTGATTAACCTATCATCAAGTTTACTGATTCTTCTGCCAATTTAAATATTGTGTTGAGCCTTTCTATAATTTTTTTCTCTCTGCGATACTGCAGATTGAACCCAGGATCTTCACAGTGAGCTGCCTCACCAGTCCTTTTTTATTTAGACAGGATCTCACTAAGTTGCCTAGGCTGAGCTGGAACTTGTAAACTTCCTGCCCCCGCCTCCCAAACTACTGGAATACGGGTGTGAACTATCATGGGCAACTCAGGTTTACATTTTTGTGGCTGAATATTTCAACTCCAAAATTTGTATTTTTTTTATATTTCACAAGACCTTATTCTTTTTATTTGTTCATTGGGGTTTTTGGTTTGTTTTTACTTTTTGGAACCAGGGTCTTGCTATGTAGTTCAGGCTGGTTTTGAATTCACTGTGTAACCTGGACTGGCCTTGAATTCGGGCTGCTCCTTCTGCCTCAGCCTCCTGAATGCTGGGATTACAGGTGTGCACCACCATGCCTGACTAAAAACTGTATTCTTGCACTTGCCTTTAATTCTTTTACTTTCCTTCAACTGTTTTCTTTAGTAATAGCTGTTTTCTAGTCTTTGTCTAGTAAGTCCACTATCTGGGTTGTTTATTTATTTGAAGACAGGGTCTCACTATGTAGTTCAGGCTGGCTTTGAACTCACTATGTAGCTCATGCTGGTCTTGAACTTGCTGTGATTCTCCTGCTTCAGCTTCCCAAGTGCTGGAGTTATAGGTGCGTGCCACCAAACTTAGCAGGACAGTTTCTATTGACTGCTTTTTTCCTGTGTTTTGAGCCATACTTTTCTATTTCTTTGTGTACGTAGGCCTTTTATTTTTTAATTTTTAATTTTTAAAATTAATCTTATTGGTACATTTTAGATATACATAATGATAATATTCATGATAGGGAATTTGTAACTCTACATGATATATCTTGATTCTTCTTTTTTCCCCAATCCTCTCCCCTCCCTTCAACCCCTCTTCTTCTTTCTATTTACAAAAGCTTTGTTGCCATTTTTTCCTGCTATTCTTTTTTGTCTTTTCCCTTCCTTCCTTTCTTCCTCCCCCTTCCTTGTTCCTCTTCCCATTTGATTATTTCCTTTCTATTTCATAATATCTGGTACACATTTTGGGGCTGGGTCTTTTAAATAACATAGTAAGGGAGCATTAGAAGTCAGGTTCTTCCTCCTCCTGAGTCTTTGTTTTGGTTGTTGTTGGTGTTTAGTGACTCTCCTGAACTAATTCTGTAAAGTCTGTGTTCTTTGTCTTTGTTCACTGAAATCTGTTTTAATTTTTTTTTCAGCTTTTTTTCAGTCTACTGATGATTGCAAAGAGATTTTCTTACCTTGAACTGATAAGTCCTCTTCTTTGCCAAGGGGTTATGTGTGAGCGAGTGTGCGTGTGAGTGTGTGATGCTGGGCAGCCTGTCTCAGCCTTCACTTCCTGCCTGTACGGGGCTCACAGTCAGCTGGATGCGAGAGACCTGGCCTTGCAGGTCTTTTCTGGGCATGCCTGTGGCCCCATAGTATGTGTGTGACCTTCCAGAGCCCCTGGGATATGGTGGAACTTACCACAGCTGCACCGTGGATGGCTTAGCTCTTAGATTTTTAAGGTTATTGGCCACGATCTTGCTTTGCCGCTCCCTCCGGCCCCTGAGAGTTTAAACAGTTGCCACTGTTTTCGAAAATACTCTGGGAATAGTTTCCTGCTCAGCTCACTCTGAGTTAAGTCAAATAAAGATGACTCTAACTGAAACTTTTTGGGGAGCTCCAAGCCTGTCCTGTTGATGTTCTTTCTTTTTTCTCCCCCTGGGCCCAGCCCCTGTGTCGCACCTTTCACCCTAGCCCCACGCAAGGGCCAGACTTTCCCTGCCCCCTCTGAGACTGCTGATCTTCAAGGCCACCACAGAGTTGGGGAAAGAGTCCTGGGAATGGGGCAAGTTTAAAAGTGCCATGAAGCTTTCTGTTCGTATACAGCATTGACTGTTTTTCTTCCATAAATGCTCCTTGGGTTGTTATAAGCCTTTTAAAAAATTTTTTAATTGTGATAGTTCTGATTTTGATGAGTTTTGCTGGTGCTCACATTGCCTTTATGGAGGAGTGGATTTTCAGAGGTTCTTTCTTTCCCAATCTAGAAGCACTTCTGAATGCTAACCTCTTTTTTGGCAGGGGGTGCTGGCTAGTGAACTCAGGGCCTTGCACTTGCTGGGTAAGCACTCTACCACTCAGCTAAATCCTCAAGCCCTGAAATCCTCGCTTCTCAAAAACAACACCTTTTTCTGCTCCTTTCCTGCTATATCTCAGTATTTCTGGCCGGATTAGTTTTCTCCTTTGTTGTTTACTACTTCATGTTTATCACATAACTGATTAATTCTATGGTGCAGTTGTAACAGGATAACATTTAGTAATGTATACCTAAGAATGTTTTGAAGTCCATGACACATTCACTGAATTTTGCACACCTGTAATCCCAGCACTCGAGAGGCTGAGCCAGGAGGATCGCCGCAAGTTTGAGGCCAGCCTGGGCTGCGTAGTGAGTTAAGGGCCTCCTGAACTACATAGCGAGACCCTGTCTCAAAAAAAAATGTTTGCTGAATTTATAACAATTTGGAAAACTTTTCTCTAATCTTCTGCAGCTTTGATACTCTGTCTTCTCAAAGATTTCCTTCCTTTGAAGAGCTAGGAACAGCTAAAGTGACGGTGCAGAAGCCTAGTGATGTTCTTCATGATCTTGGCCAAAGGAAGAAAGACACTAGCGGCATGCTCCAGGTACAGCAAGAGTAGTGCTAGCAGTGATGGTTAGTACGGTGAGAAGGATGAAGCAATGAAACAGTTATGAGGACAGAAATCGAAGATGAAAATAAAGCACCAAGAAAGACATGTTAGCTGAGTCTGTTCCTCTTATAAAATTTTGTCAGAAACCTTCAGCAAGTAATTTCTCCTTCCGCCTCATTGGCCAGGACTGAGCTGTGTGGCCCCTCTGGCTTTCCAGCTTCCGTTGGGTAGAAAGGCAGGGAGGGAGAGTGCTGTAAGAGCCGCTGCGCCCGAGCACCATTGTGCCACACCTGCCTAGAGCCGCCTTGCTCCTACTTGGGTCTCCTTTCTCTCGTCAGCACTGGGCTGCCTCGCGCTACTGTAAACTCCCCATCTCTCTTTTATTTGACATTAGTATCAGTGTGTTCCCTCCTCCCGTCCCCCACAGCAGCTACCCAGGCCTTTTTTTATTTTTTATTGTGAGACAATCTCATAAGTCACCACGCTGCCCAGGCTGGGCTTGAGCTTGTGATCTTCTTGCTTCAGCCTCCTAGAGTGCTGGGATTGTAGGTGTGTGCCACCACACCTGGCTCATGTTCGTACTTCTAAAGGGAAAAAAATAAATTGCCAAATTTTTTTTTTTTGCAATGTTTTAGTTTGACAGATTGAGTATTTACCATATATTGGCCTTGTGTATGGCTCCAACAAGAGCAATAGATCTTGTTTGGGTTAAAATAATCAGTATGGTGACTTTTTGCCTTTTAAGCCAAAAGAATCTCTGATGAAGCTTGCTGATCTTCCACAGAATTCTGATAAACTTCAAACAACCAATACAGCGAGATCTGTACTGAAAGATGCAGAGAAAATTTTGAGAGGGGTACAAAATAATAAAAAAGTACTTGAAGAAAACCTGGAAGCTATTATTCGAGCAAAGGATGGAGCTGTGATGTATTCATTCATCAATGCTTTATCAACCAACAGGTAAGAAGCCATGTTGGCTCTCAGGGTTATTTATGAAGCTGCCAGTTCTACTTTTGTCGTGTTTTTGAACCACTTCACCTTGATTAGCATGTCTTAATATTTAGAAAAGTTGCTTCATTTACTTTGAGTGTATGGAACTTATTATAAAGTTGGAATTACATGGTAATACTTTTCACTCACAGACATTTTCCTTTTTATTTTTTTCTGTCATTGCTATACATCTTTTTTCTCCAGTTTTTATTTATTTGTGCATGTTTGCATTACATAATGATTACATGTCTTGTGGGAAACTGGTATATGTACATTATATCTTCTATGATTCTTTTCAAATGTTTACCCTTCAAACATTTGTTGAAAATTAATACTGTTGGTTTTTCCTGTTTAGAAGAAGCATATTGGGCTACACGGTAGATTTAAAACTAGGTAAGAATGATATCTGATTCAGGTTCTAGTCTATCCAGGACATTAAGTGGTAATTTAAGAAAATTCCCTTCTCTCTTTTTTTGGTGCTGGGGATTGAACTCAGGGCCTTGCGCTTGCTAGGCAAGTGCTTTACCACTGAGCCAAATCCCCAACCCCTCCCTTTTCTCTTTTATAGAGAGCTGTCAGAGAAAATTAGGATCAGAAAGACCGTAGATGAATGGATTAAAGCTATTTCTGCAGAAATTCAGGTATGTCTTGGAAAAAATTAAAGCATTAAGTGCGTTCTGGGGTTATATAACTTTGGTTCCAATTTATTTTACATTTGTTCTCAAAATACTTCTTACATATAAGTTCACTTAATATTTTTAATTTCATTCTGTCACTTTTTAATTTCATTCTGTCTCTATTTTTACTTAATTGTAAATAGTTTTATCTAACAAGTGCTTTATTTCATATCGTGGCTCTTACGTGGCAAATTGTTGGACAATAATTATGATTAATTTGAAAGAAAATTTAGCAAAGCCATTTAGAAAAGATTTATACTTGCAAAGATGTTTCAAGACCGCTTATTTAGAAGCACTGGCTTGCTAAAGTAAAAAACACCAAGGTTAGTTAAAAGGAGAAAAAAAATTCAATTTCCAAGGTTACTAAGTATACAGAAGTCAGTTCCAGATGGAAAAACATCCCTGCTCACATCCGCGAAGGGCTCAGTACATCTTCAGACACAAGCACTGCAGGCCTCTGGAGTTTTCATTGGGGTTCATAACTGACAGAGAGTCTTCCAAGTCTGATGTGTCAGAAGGGACAGAGTAGACAGGAGAGCCTGCTGTTTTGTCGTAGAGCACAAGGACGTGTTTTGCTGAGTATGAGTTCTGCTTGCATGCTTACCACCCCAGCAGGAAGGAGAAATGCCATTTCTGTTTTTGTAGCAATACATACCAAAATGCATCTTAAACTTTCTTTCTTAGAACATTTACCTATGATGCACTTATGAAGACCTTATACCAGCCACTACATGGTATACCAGAAAAAGAGCTGAGTCCGGAGACTTGGAGTCTAGTTAGGTCGGCAGGGTCCCCTGAGGTTGTCCAGGCTAGCTTTGAAGTAGGAGTCAGCTTGTCTCAGTCTCCAGAGTAGCTGGTATTACAGGCTTGTGCCAACACACTCGGCTATCTCCTTTTTTTTGAAACTTATTTTTTAATTTAATTTCTTAAAGTTATTAAATTCACGTAGTTCAAGCATCAAAAAGTATTTTTAAAAACTTCAAATGAAAAGTTGCCCTCCTATCCCGTGCCTCATCTACCATTTCCTGTTTACCCTAGTGCATAAAATACTAATGTTTTTGGTTTTTTACTCTTCTAAGGAATTTTATTCATATATAAACTAAAACCTTTTATTTTTAAAGCATTTACAACTACTAAACTATATTTTTATAACAGGAAAAAATAAATTCAATTGTTTTTCTGCGTGAAACCGTTGTTGTTTGGATAGGCTTGAAGTAATTTTAATTTTGTTTAACCTAAGGATGAACTGGCAAGAAAAGATTATGAACAAAAGAGATTTGATTGGAAGAATCAAAGGAGCAAGAAAGCTCAGAATATGAGTAAAGATATTAAAGCCAACACACAAGAAAAAACTGCAAATAGGTCTGTAATTCCAAGAAAACCTTCTCAGAAACAAATAGAGGATTATCTGAGAGGTCCGCCTAAGAGGAGCACGGCTGCTTCCAGTTTACATAGAGAGAGAAAAGAAGTAAGATCGTAATCTGGTTTTGTGACATAAATGTTGCATTATAATTGATCATTTCCTTTAATTTAAAAATAATGACGTTAATATGAAGATATCTTTAAAGGTGTTTGCAGATGCACACTATCTTTACATCACTGATGCTTAAGGTTTTGGATCCATACTGTGAAAGCACTGCATGAGAACCTGTAGTTCCTTCCTGAGATCTCACACTTTGGTTTTTTTTTTTTTTTTTCTTTTTAGTACTGGGGATCGAACTCAGGGCCTTCCGCTTGCTAGGCAAGTGGTCTACCACTGAGCTAATTCCCCAGCCCCTCATACTTTGTTTTTTGTTCTGTTTTTCAAGAGACAGGATGTTAAAAAACAGAGAGACAGGGTGTGTCTATTTTGCCAGACTAGTTCCAAACTTCCTGGCTGGAGCTGCCCTCCTGCTTCAGCCTTTCAAACAGCTGGGATTATAGGTGCTTGCTGCCAACGCCAGATTTAGGTCTCATACTTAGAAGCATGATGTTTGTAGTTGCGGCAGATGTAACTAGGGATCATCCAGCCCAAAGCTAGATTGTTGAGTTTGTGAACACATGCTCAATCTCCCTCTGTGTGTGTGTATTTTTTGTGCCTTTTTTTTTTTTTAAATTTTTTTTTATTATTTTTTTACCAAGAACATGTATTGGTACATTGCATACATAATGATCATAATCAACATGGTTATTTTGTACCTGTACATGACACATCTTGGTTTTCCCCCCTCTTCCCCCCTTCCCCTCCCCTCCCTTCCATTCACCCACCCCTCCCTATTTGCAATAAGTGTAACTACACTTTACCATTTTTAAGTTTAATAAATTTATGTTTGGTGTCAGTTGAGTGCAACACAGTTCCAGTGCTGTGCTGGGAATCTTTGGACTGTTCAGCTAGGCTTGAATATCCTTAATGAGGGGCAGAGATCGTGGGGCGGAGTAGCAGTGACTGCCAGCGGATGCTGCCCTGCGAGGCGTGTATGTAGGTTGCGCTCCGAAGTGCAGTTCGGAGAGCGTAAAGCCATTTAAAGACTAGGCTTACTGTATTTTTATTGTTCTTGAATGTAGTAAATAGGTAAAATGTGTCTAAACATTACTTTTTTTGATGCTAAAAGTATAATTAGTATTGTGAGAACTTTCATGTTTTGTAGGAGGACGATTTTTATATTTAAATTTTCTGCTTTTTAAAACTCATGTTTGAAAACTATATCCAGAATTTAAGGGCTCTTTAAAATAGAGAATTTTTCTGACGTGATCATTCTTATTATAGTATTTAAGCTAGCAAAAGGAGACTTTAGAAAACTGAGACAAGGGTTTGATATCTACTTTATGGTGAGTTTAATAATTTTGTGTGTCTAGGGGCTTTTGAAACCACCCACAGTGATACAAGATGAGGATTTCGTGACCCAGATATATGGAAAACCAGTTTATGAGGGCCATCGCAGCACTCTGAAAAGAGCACCTTATCTCAGGTTTAATTCTACGTCTCCTAAGTCCAAACCACAGAGACCAAAAGTAATAGAACAAGTTAAAGGTAAGGAACCTAATTTTCGTGTTTTACTTCATTTTAAAATGTTATCAGTTTAATAAATTAAGTAAAGCTAAGTAGTTTCCTTTTATTTGCTTCTTCTTTATGATGTATAAATATGGTTCAAATTGTATAATGCTTAAAGTTGGAAAGATAATTCCTTCTAGAAGTACAAAAAATAGACCAAAACTTACAATCGAGGCACAGGATAAGTAGGAAGAATTTTAGGATTAGATGGTATCTTCAGATAAAGCACAATAATATATATATTTTTGGGGGGGGGTTGCTGGGGATAAACTCAGGGCCTTGCACTTGCTAGGCAAGCACTGTACCACTGAACTAAATCCCCAGCCCCCAGCATGATAATATGTTTATTTAGGAGGTGGTGAGTCTTGAACTGTCTAGATTATAATCGAGGAAAAGTAGACACTTCCTGAAGACCTCAGTGCCTCCCGTCCCTGTGAAGAGAGAGATCAGCCTTACGCTGTTCATTGTAGTGAAGAGTTCACAGACACTTTTGCAGTTTTGTTTGTTCTCAGTGAGCTTTAGGTAGCAAAGGTGAACGTTTTTTTCCTTCTTGTTGCTGCTTTTGCACACAGTTTAAAACATCTTCATATCGCACATTTTGATCTACCATTTCAGTGGTATACTTAAATATAACTTAGTTAAATATTGAGTCTGTTTATTTTGGTTACATTTTAACGTTTCTCAGCTTATACTTTAGCAATCAGTAAGCTGCTCTGACAATATGTGGTAATTAATTGGCTGCCAACCCAGTTTCCTTTCTTGTCCTTTCTAGAGACTGGAGCTGTGGGAGCTGTTTCAGTTCTCTTTCCTTTCCAAAACTAAAATGATCATAGAAGGTTATAAAGTTAGGGTGTCAGGTTATCTACAAATCCTACTGGTATTTTCATAAAACATATAGTTCGTGGATGATATTTACCTTAATGGATGGTATCATTATAGGCACTAAAGTCAAGTCAATAAGAACCCAAACTGACTTTCGTGCAACAAAACCTGCGAAGAGTGATTCTAAAATTCAACATCCCATTACTGCGCTACCTCATGGTGATCAGCAGCAGTATCTGTTCAGCCCAAGCAGAGAAATGCCTACATTTTCAGGTGCACTGGAAGGTCATCTCATTCCTATGGCAATTCTTTTAGGTAAGAACCAATGAAATGTGTAGGGCGAATTTTACTTTCTTCCTAGCGGTAGTAGAACCTACAGAACAGAACCGACGCGCTCGTTACCTGCCTTTTTGTGTGTGCTGCATGTGTGTGCGGGGAGGCCTCCGATCTGTCAGTCTCTGATGGGTTTCTGCTCTAGTTTTACCCATCGAAAATGTTCTTTTGGTATTTGATAGTACATTGCTGTAGATCAAATGAAACTAAAAAATGTTTAGATATGTTGTTGACATTTATAGCAATTCAAAAATTTGAGAAGTTTTATTGGCTTGTTAAGATTGTCTTGTCTTAGAGGAAGTACTTTAAATCACTTTTATGTACTTCTGAACTGTGCCGTGATAAGTAAACATTATATGTATTTTAAATCAATATTTGGTTTTACTTATTTGAGGTCTGTCAACTCACTGTGTTGAAAATTGAACACATTTTTGCCTTCACAGCAGCACTTCAGATCTAGCTAACTTTTCGTTGTCATTGCCATTTTTCTTTAATTTTGATGCATAACCTAAACGTGAATTTTTAAACATAAAATATTTTTTAGGGTGGATATTATGGGTTAATGACATGTCAGTTTGATGGCTAAATGTCTGCCCGTTCAAACATATAAACAGCTAACACTTAAAACCTAACCACTAGGTATATATATATATTTTTTTCACTGACTTAATGTACCATATGAAGCACTTGGTAACATACCAGTTTTATAGTTAAAAAAACTGAGTCACAAAGTGACTAAGTAGTAATTTGTCAAAGACTATACAGCTAGTGTGAAGTTGGGATTCAAACTCAAGCAGTCTGTATAGTCTGTGTTTTTAAAAAGTATACTGTATTGTCTGTCTTTGAAATGTAGAAAGCAAGTGGACTTTGAAATGAAAGCCAGCAAGGTTTTTGGTGTTTTTTACATGTGGAAGCCAGGTGGGGTGGCGCATGCCTGTAATCCCAGCACTTGGGAAGCTGAGGCAGGAGGATCACTGTGAGTTCGAGACCAGCCTGAGCTATGTAGCAAGACCTCCCCCAACATGGAACATATTAGTGCCTCAGGCCTTTATTTTGGGGATAAAATCTGGTAGTCTGGTGGAGTAGTCAGTAGGCCTAAGTCCCGATGATTGAGGCAGCTGCTGGACAGCTCCGTGCGCAGTCTGTTGCCGCGGTGATGAGGGAGAGGCGACTGTCAGACACTGCTTTCCTTTCGCCTGAGGAAGCAGCCACAAAGAGCCAGACAGTGTGTCTGATTTTTCCCTTTATTTCTGAGCCAGTGGAAAGACTGAAGTCGTTTTTCTCCCCTCAACTTGTTAGGACAGACCCAGAGTAACAGTGATTCTGTGCCACCCGCCGGAGTGACGGTCCACAAGCCACACCCTGTGACCGTGACCACTTCCATTCCTCCGTCTTCTCAAAAAGTTGAAACTGGAGTGAAGAAACCTAACATAGCGGTTGTAGAAATGAAGTCAGAAAAAAAGGATCCTCCTCAGCTTACTGTACAGGTATGCTGGGTTGCATTTTTACAGATGTTTAAAATTTAAACGTCTTTATTTCTTCAGTATAATTTTTTTTCAATTTTTATTTTTTTATTTACACATTTGCAGTACATAATGATTACAAACCACTTGGGGCGTCAGTAAGTGTTCATAACACTTCTTAATTGTTTTCTCATCTCCTTTTCTCCCCACTTCCACTGTCTTGGTCCCTTTCTTTATGGTAAAAATCCATCTCCCTGTTTCCTATTTTCTATCTTTTATTTGCTCTTGAGTATTTGGGTTTATTTTATTTAAAAAAAACCCAAGTGATATTTAGGCTTGTGTGTCTGATTTATTTCACTTAACCTTATGATCTCAAAGTACATCTATTTTCCTGCAGATGACTCAGGTTTATCCTTCTTTATGACTAAGTAGTACTCCATTGGATATAAATACGACATTTTCTTTATCTGTATGCTGGACGTACAGGCTATTTTGAAGATTTAGCTACCATGAATTGTGCTGCTAAAAACATGGGTATGCCTGTGTCATTGTAACAGGATGTTTTTAACTTTCAGGAGGATACTTAGCAGGAGAATAGGTGGGTCAAATAGAATTTCTATTTTTATCTTTTTTTTAAGGAATCTCCATATTGATTTCCATAGTAGTTGTATTACTTTACATTTCCATCCACAACGTAGAAGGTTCTTTTTCTCTGTACTCTCTCCAGCATTTGTTATTATTTGATTTCTTGATTATAGCCATTCTTTCTGGAATAAGATGGAGTATCAGTGTTGTTTTAATTTGTATTTCTCTAAGGCTAGAGGTGTTGAACTTTTTTTTCATGTATTTATTGGCCATTTATACTTCTTTTGAGAAATGTGTATTCATTTCAGTTGCCCATTTTTGACTGGGTCTTTTATTTGGGAGTCATCTGTTTTTGAGTTCTTTCTATATTCTTTTTTTTGGAGGGGTTTCTGGGAATCAAACTGAGGTCCTTGGAATTGCTAGGCAAGTGCTCTACCACTGGAGCTAAATCCCCAGCCCCTATATTCTACATATTATATTTTGAGTTCTTTATATGTTGTACATGTTAGTCCACTGTCCCAGGAATAGCTGACAAATTTTTTTCCCATTCTGTAAGTTGTCCCTTCACTCTGTTGGTTGTTTGGTTGTTCCCTTTGCTATTCAGAAAGATTTTTTTTTTTTGCGGTAGGATCTCACTATGTGGTTCAGGCTGACCTTGAACTCAGCATGTAGTCCAGGCTGGCCTCAATTTGTAGTGATCCTCCTGCCTCAGCCCCTTGAGTACTGGGATTACAGTTGTGTACCAGCATGGCCCACTGCAGAAGCTTTTAAGTATGATGTCATTCCATTTGTCAGTTCTTTATGCTATTTCTTGTGCATCTGGGGTTCTGTTCAGAAAGTTCTTACCTATTATGCCTTCATTGTCAAGAGTTTTACATATTTTGTCTTCCAGTGAATTGTTTCTATTTTAATACCTAGATTATTGATCCATTTTGATTTTAGTTTAGTACATGGTGAGAGGTATGGGTCTAAATTTTATCTTCTGCATGTGAATAGCCAGTTTTCCCAGTACCTTTATTGAAGAGACTATCTTTCATGACCAGAAAATTTTGAAGAAAAAGTCTTTTCGCTTAATACAGTACTAGAACTTTAGGGTCATGTTGAAATCTGAAAGAATAAAGGGGGTAGGAAAGTTAAGGGTTTGGGTTATGGCCCAGTGTAACAGAATTTCAGAATTAGCCTTGGTAATTTAAAAAGAATGTAGCAAAAAAAAAAAAATAATGTAGCATATTAGAGTCTTCATAAATCAGTGGGAAATAGAATTTAGGCAAATGAAATCATGTATGTCATAGTTAGTTTGACAGTGTGAAAAAAAACATCAGTTTTAAACTCTAAATCCTCACTGAACAGCAACTAAGTTCCAAAATAGGCAATAGGCTAATGTATAACTATACAATATAAAAATGGAGAAATTAGAAAATAATTGTATGGGTTTTTAAAAATCAAAATTTAAACTAAGTCGAGATATGAGAGAAGAAAACTTAGATATGCTAAAAAAAAAGACAGACTTGAGTATATAATATCTGAAGCTTCATGGGTTAAAATTCCTAAATAAAAGAAAAACAACATACTGAGAGAACGTAGATCTAAATCCAGAAATAGTCAAAGGACATAAATGAGAGTCTACAAAAGAGAAAACACAGTTTATCATCAAGCAAATTAAATTTTTCCAGAAGCCAAGATAATGTAAATTAAATAATAATATTACCTCCATTTTAAAAACTGTTTCAATAATTCTGGCCTTTAGCTATTATTGCAGAAATGATTTTAATTATCTAATTTTGGCTGATGGTTGGATAAAATGTAGAATTATTTATGTTTTTGATTGTGAAACTAGAGATTGTTTGGATTGCATTTTGCCACTAGTGACAGGAATCTTAAATATTCATGCTTCATGGTCAAGGAAATTAATCTACTAATATAATGAAATAATTTGAAGTTTAAGAAGAAAGCTCTATAAGGAGTTTTTTTCTCTTTTTGGTGATCTTATTATAAAAATAGAAGAATCCTGTTTACAAATAGAAATGTAATTAAATAATTAAGACATGAATATTTGTGGGTTCTTCTGTAGTGGTGTTGGGGATGGACCCAGGGGTGCTGTACCACTGAGCGACATCCCCAGGCCCATTCCCCTTTTTTTAAAATTTTCAGACAGGTTGTCACTAAGTTGCTAACGTTGCCCACGCTGTTGAAATATTATGTAATTATTTTAAAATATGAGGTATGTATGGACCTTCATAAGGTGCTTCTGACTTAAAAACAATGAAAAATTGAAAATGAAAACTGTTACAGATCTATTTATGACCAAGTGGATAATAAAAGGCAAGGAGACTACAGTAGTGAAAAAGAAGTTATCTTAAGATGGGGTTTTTTGTTTTTGGTTTTGGCTTTTGCTCTGCTTTTGGGGACAGAGCCTCACTGTGCAGCTCAGGCTCTCCCTGAACTCCCTCTGTAGCCCAGGTTGGCCTCAAACTCACAGCAGTCCTGCATGCGCCACCGTACCAGGCTCTTTAAGAGAGGATTTCCCCTTTAATTTTCATATTTTGTAAAACATACTTTCATAATGTAGAGAATTCGTTAGCCGTTGGCTTTGCAATAAAAATGTGAAGAGCTTTTATGTTTTTTGTTTTTTCCTTGTTTTTCGGGTGCTGGGGATCGAACTCAGGGCCTGGTGCTTGCTAGGCACACGTTTTACCACTGAGCTAAATCCCCACCCCAAAGGACATGTTTCACTATCCATATTTTGACAGATATTTGAGATGGAATGATAAAGATAAAGCTCGATTTGTGTTCTGCGGCAGGTGTTACCCAGTGTGGACATTGACAGCATTTCCCGCAGTAGCACTGACGGTGGCTCGCCTCTGCCCAGTCCCCTGCAGGCGCAGATACAGGTACAGTACGCAAGTTCCGTGTTGTTGCAGGAGGGTCTGACTCTAGAGTTGAATGGTATCCCACGCAAAGCCTTCTGTTACAATCGAAATACATTTTAATAGTTTAGGTTTTGCGGAAGAAGTTCACAGTGAATCTCAGATTGCTTATGAACTTAAAAAGGGGAGTCTGTGTCAGATCCTTACATTTATAAATATTCAGAAAGTGATAATCCTTAGTGTAACTTCCTGGCAATTTAAGTTGTGAGATTCTAATATGTGAAGAAAGAATTTCTATCCCTTTTAGTAAGGAGTCTCTGATTTATATGAGAATTAGAGGCTTCCCAAATGTGAATATTTTAGTGACAGTTAGAGTTCATGCTTTTGTTCTTACATTGTCGTCATCAGACTGTTACAGTGGTGCAAAACTATGCATGGTATTTATTCCTGGTATTTATTTGCCTCTGAATAATGAAGTTATGGTTTTACTACAAAGCAAAATAATGTTGTAATTTATCCTAGGTTTTAGTTACTATAAGCCGATTTGGTCATTTAGGATAGTCTTTTTTAGGGTGGTGTTAGGCATTGAACTCAGGGCCTTGCGCTTGCCTGGCAAGTGCTCTGCCACTGAGCTAAATCCCCAACCTGAGGATAGTTTTAAAGAGAGGAAAAAACCAGTACTCTCTCCTGATTACAAATAATAAACTAGAACTGACCCTAAATGGAATTTGTACCTAATTTATCTTTTCATCAGTAAGTTTTTTCACCAGAAGTTTATTAATACATACTTTCACCAGAAGTTTATTGTACAAAAAACATTATGTTTTTTGACTGTTTATCATTCCGCTTTGAGTAAGAGACTATTGAGGTTTTTGGTAACTACGTTTTCACTTAAGGTCTAGATGTTAAATTTATGAAATGAGCATTTTAATTTTAAGAAGTATTTAATTCTGTATCTGTCTTCTTCTGAGTTTGTGTGTATATTTATATGTCTAAACCTACAAACACTCTTCTTCATCTTAGCTATAGGAGAGAAATCATAATTTATCTACCTGTGGATCCATTGATTTATATTGCATTTGATGAAGAAGTCCTTTAAATATTAAGACTGATATTTAATTTTTTGTAGCTATTGAAGTGATGACCTAACGGTTTGAGTACTAGCTTTTATTTCATCTACTAATTAAGTCAATTCTGAATAGGATATTAAAATGAAAAAAGAGCCATGTAGTTACAAGTGTATGCTCTATGTGGAAATATGATAAATATATATATTTCAAAAAATCAAACACAATGAAAACTTTTTGAACATACTTCCTTAGACTCCAGAGTTTATGAAGGCAGATGAAGAGGAGATGGAGTTTCCAGGAACTAACTTTGATGAAGTAGTAGATGTTATTCAGGTAACAAAGTTTGGAATCCATGAAAAAATTTCTACCAGCATTTTTCTAAGTGGTTAAGTATCGTTTGACTGTCAGTATTGCATTACAGCACTTTTAGAAATTTGCTTTTAAAGTATACTTTCATTATAAAACATTACAAAGTTATTTTATATATTGTTATTTTAGATATTATTTTATATATTTTGTATATTACTGTTTTCATCTGTATCATCTGTCTCCTTGAAACAGTGATTGTTGTTTCCCACCTAGATCTTATCTCTCCTGTTTCCTATTTTCTTCTTTCTTTCCATTTCTTTTGTTTTCCATCTCTCTCATCAGTCATTTCTTCATTGCATTTATCTTTTGACTTCTGCAATGGTGGCAGTTTATATTGAGAAAAAAGTTGTGAATGGTCTAAAGTCCAGGCAAGGTCCAATATGGAAGACAGAATTATGGAAATAATAGAAATAATAAAATAGAAATAGGGGAAAGTAGGAAGAAATAAAATATAAAAGATGTAAGAAATAATCATAGAACATAGAAACTACTTGAATCTCAATATATCAGTAGCCTTAAGGGAAGGCATATTTTCATAATGGAAGATACACTTTCAGAGCTAAGACTAGTTTTCTTAATTAGAAATTGAATCCTCTTTTAGAAGTTTCAGAGGTATGCAATATTTGTTCACCTGTATGTCTTGTGGCATGAGTACCACATGAGTGTTTTAAGAGCAGGAACCTTGTTTATCTTTACATTCCGAAAGCCTAGTGAAGCTCCTTGTGAAACTGAATTCAATGTACAAGTGACAGAGCATTTGTAGAACTTACAGTGGATTTGGAGTTCAAGGACAAGGACTCTGACTTAGACTCTACACTGGTTAGCTGTGGGCTTCATTTTTTTTGTGGGATAATATTAATGAATTAGTTTTATTTATTTATTTATTTAGTTAGTTAGTTAGTTAGTTAGTTTTTGTTGCCGGGGATCGAACTCAAGGGCTTGTGCTTTGTAGGCAAGCACTCTAACCACTGAACTAAATTCCCAGCCTATATTTAAAGAGGTGGAACTTTTAAAAGATATGTATTGATAATAGGTAAGATGATGTATCTGTTTTTTGCTATGTGCCAGGGAGCTGCCCATCATTTGATAACTATTGAAGTTACCAGACAAACGTGATTCATGTTACTTATATACAGTATATATACATGGGAACTATTTTGTTTACTTTTGAACACTTGTGTCATTTTTTATAATGTTTTAAAATTCCAAATATGACTCTTTATCATGAAAAGATCGATGCAAATAATGAGTAAATTGTCCTAACTGCATTTTAAATGTAGGTTACTCTGTTTTGCAAGAGCAAACAGTGGTATTTGGAAGTATCAGTTTTTTTATGATAATAAATTTAGAAATTTAATGTTTTATGTTAATAATGTTTTATGCAGGAAAAATCATGTTTTCTAATTTGTTGTGTGACTTTATGCAATGAACATTGGGTTTTTTTTGTTTAGTTTGTGTGTGTGTGTGCGTGTGTGTGTGCGTGTGTGTGTGCGTGCATGTGTGGAGTGCTGGGGATTGAACCCAGGTCCTTGCTTGTGCTAGGCAGGTGCTCTACCACTGAGCTGTTCCCCTGCCCCATATTGGGTTTTCAAAGGATAAACTGACTGTGTAGTTAAGATTTCTTCAATGTGATGTGTATGATTGATGTGTACTCTGTGTTGTAATTAATGTGATACCAACTAATTAGAAATGCTTTTGAGTACTTTAGAAGTGTTGGTTAATTCACTAACTTAGCTAAGTTCCCTGCTATACTTGGCACCTGGCAAATGTTGAACAGACACATGAATGTAATAGTTTTGTTTCTATTATTGCCAGGAAGAGGAGAAACGTGATGAAATTCCAGAATACTCTGAACCAGTGCTGGAGTTTAACAGAAGTGTTAAAGTTGCTTCTACAAAATATAATGGTCCTCCATTTCCACCGGTTGTTTCTACTTCTCAGCCCACTACTGATATTCTGGATAAAGTAATTGAGAGAAAAGAAACATTAGAAAATAATGTAATTCAGTGGTGAGTTTACTGTAGTGTTGGTATGAATAGAATCACAGTAACAAATATACAGGAGAAGTATTAGATTTTAGGTGAAAATCTTCCTTGTCTTCCTTTGTTTATTAAATGTATCCTTTGCTGTAGTCACTGGAAGCTATTTTTTTTTTTTGTCCTTGAACATTTGTACTTAGGCTAGCTGCTGTGGCAAAGACGCTGCTATTGAGTCACAAGGCTTAACAGTGTGGTATTCCTTAGTCTGGTGATTCACTTTCAGAATGTATGCTAAGGAAATACTTACGATTCTGCTATTGAGCCATAAAATACCCTGCACTAAAAACAAGGCTCTGATCTAAGTTCAGTACACAGCTGTGCTGTAAGTGTAATATAGTCTGTTGTTTATATTGTGTGTGAGTAGGAGACGAATCTTGTATCCCTGCTTTTACTTGTGGGAAATCTTAAGGAAGCTATGGAGGAAATGAAACAAATATGAATTGTTATTAAATTTAGGTCTAGAAGAGTATTAAATGATATTGAAAGATATTAATAATATGTTATGGACAGAGGAAGTAGGATACTAACAACAGATACTAGCAATCCAGTTTCTAAAACCTTACTCAAAAATAAATGTGCACAGAATGACAGTTTGGGAACATACACCAAATTGTTAACTGTGTTTATCCCTAAATCTAAGATTATGGGTTAGCCTCATCAAAGTAAAAGAGACATATATTTTGTGAATTTTCTTTTTCTTTTCTTTTTTTTGCGGGGGAGGGGGAGACAGTGTCTCACTATGTGATTCAGGCTGGCCTTGAACTCACTTTGTAGCCAGGCAGTCCTCTTACCTCAGCCTCTCAAGTGCTGGGATTATAGGTGTGCACCACCACGCCTGGCATATGTTTTCTGAATTTTGTACAGTGATGTTTATCATTTGTATGATAATAATTTTTAAGAAGTCTATTGGCTATTCTAAAGAAATGTAGCCGAAGAAAATCTCCTATGCTTTTTCCCTTTACCTTTTCCCTTCCTCTTCCCCTTGTTGAAAATGACCTTGGAAATAATTTTTTTCTGAACTCTTTTAGAAGAAAAACTAGCCTGTCTTGTAGTCTGTGTATTTATTTCCTCTCGGAGAAGGCAACTGGAATTTTCCCCAGCTCTGACATAATAGGATTTTATATGAGGTGTGATTGAAAAATGCAGCATTTTTAAATGAAAAAATTATTAAAGTAAATAGAAATTGCCATTAACGCCTCTCAAAATACTCCATCTCACTTGGCATGTACTTTTAACCCACTGTTCGTACCACTTCCCAAAGCAGCTCTGGAAGTCCTCTTTCGTAAGTTTCTTTAGTTACACTGTCATGGCTGCCTCGATGCCCTGAATTCATTCAAAACACTTACCTTTCCTTGTCATCTTGACTTTGGAGAAGAGTCCGAAGGCTCAAAGTTCCAGATCTCGTGCATGAAGTGGATGAAGACACACTAATGTTTTTATGAGCCTGCCTCTCTGATTGGTGGCACTGGCAGCAGCAGTCATTGAATTTTTGATCACACCTCATAAGGACTGTCACAAAAGAGGACTTCCAGAACTGCTTCAGAAGATGGCAAGAATGATGGTATATGTTCTAAGTGAGGGGAAGTCTTTCAAGGGGAATTAATGGCAGTGTGTCTTTCACTGTAATAAATATCTTAAATTTAAATGTTCACTGAATTTTTTTATCATCCCTTGTCTGTGTGCTCTTCAGAGGGGGAGTCACATCTTTTAGGTGCATGATGTGCCAGATAGTTTTTGACCTCACTCCTATTTTGCTTTTAGGAATCCTGTTAAGCTTCTCATTACACTCATAGGAAATATTTTAGTTTGACTTCATGAAGTATTTCCCACAAGGAGATTGTTTCTTGGGGTTTATCCTCTTTAGAATGTTTGTTTTTTTCTTCTTTCCAGATACACCTTTGTGATGACTGCTTTCACATGTAATGCTTGTACCTGTGGGTAAAGGGTGCTGTATCTAGCATTTTATACATTTCAGCCAAACTTAGGATTCCTTAACTTGTATCCCCCCAGGGTGGAACAAGAAATAATGTCAAGAGTTATCTCAGGGTGCTTTCTGGGCCCCCAGCAGACCAGACTTACTGCCAGTGTCTCAGTCAGTGAGGCTAGTGAACCATCGACTCCTGACATTGGTAAGTGGAATGTGATCTCTGTGATTGTTGTAGAAGTGTGAGAGGATGATATTTTAGCTTGACCTTGTGTATGCCTGTAAACGCAGCTACTCAGGAGGCTGAGGCAAGAGGATCTCAACTTTGAGGCCAGCTGTGGCAACTTAGTGATACCTTGTTTCAATATAAAAATATTTTAAAAGGGCTGGGGAGGCGGCTTAGTGGTAGAGCATTTGTCTAGCCTATGGGAGGACCCAAGTAGGACAAAAATTAAAAAACTTGCAGCTCATTAGAGATTCATGTAGATCAGAGGTCAAGTAGGTCCTCAGCTGACAAAAGATGAGGCCTGTCTTCAAGTCTCTATCTGGTCCTTCCCTGTGGCAGAGTCCAGGTCACCCTCACTGCCCAGCTTTCTCTGTGGTGGGAACTAGGTCTCCTCCCTTCTCACTCCTTCAGCAGTCTGTAAGGCACTCAGGATTGACGCTGTTTCTCTTTTTGTGCCTGGTCTTTAACTGACACCTGTTAAGGTCTTTTAGTATCTACTGAATGGTTAAATGAGACTCTTCTTTAAGGAATCCATGGCCTTTTTCTTCTTTTTTCTGTTTTTTTGAGACACAGTCTCGCCATGTAGTCCTGGCTGGCCTCAAACTCATCATGTAGCCCAGGCTGGCCTTGAACTCATGGCAGTCCTCCTGCCTCAGCCTCTCAAGTGCTGGGATTACAGGCACGTACCACCACACCCAGCCAGCTCATGGCCTTTTTCTTCTTGTCTGTCTCCCTCACCTTGCTATTTGCCTCTTTCCCATTCTTCTTTCTTTTGTTCTTCTTCTCCAATTTTCCTTTGCCATCCCCAGTTCTGCATTACCTTCTTTTTTTCTTTTTTCTTTTTCTTGAGACAGGGCCTCACTATGTTGTCCAGGCTGATCTTGAACTCATTATGTAGCCCAGGCTGGCCTCAAACTTGCCACGATCCTCCTGCCTCAGTCTCCCCAGTGCTGTGACTACAGGCATGGGCCCCATGCCCAGCTTCATTAGCTTTTTTGAGATTATAATTTACTTGCCTTAGAACTTGCTATTTTTGTAGTGTGAAAACTTTTGACAGATACACACAGCTGTATATTAGATGCACAATCATGATATAGAGAAACATTTTCATCATCTTTCAAAGCTCCGTTATGCCACATTGCTGACAATTCCTGACCCTACGTATGCCTAGTGGCCCCTTGCAACTACCAGCCTGTTTTTCATCACTATATTTTACCTTTCCTAACTTTAAACTTGTGTAATCCTATAATATATCATTTTTTGTTGAGTGACTTCTTTTACTTAGCATAATGTTTTGACAATCACTGTGTTGCATGTGGTAACTCTATGGATATCCTGTAGTTTGTCAGTCCATTTACAAGTTGATGGGCGTTTATAGTAATCTAGTTTTTGCCTGTTAGAAAGCTGTTAGGAATATTTACAAACTTTTGTGGAGATACTTTTAATTTCTTTTAGTTGTATGATCAATGTATAAGAAATAGTACATTTTTCAAAGGGGGTGTACTGTTTTGCATTCTGAGCGACATTGTGTACGAGTTCTAAATTTTCTTCATCTCCCTCAGCACTGGTGTGGTCAGTGTTTCTATTCCAGCCCTTCTGTCATGGGCGGAGACAGCTCGTTGTGGTTTTTTTTCCGCATTCCCTGAAGCAGACTAGTGAGTGAGTGATTACTAGTGATGGGTGATGGTACTGAAGAAATTTTTGTGGGTTTATTTTCCATCTGTATATTTCTTTGGAGAAATATTTCAGATCTTTTGCTCACTTTTAACTTGGGATTTGTGTCTTTGTGTTATTCACCCAATTGTTCTTTATTCTTGATACAAGTTCTTTTTTGGATATATGTGTTGGAAATATATTCTGGTTTGTGTCTTGCCGTTTTGCCCTCTCAGTAATACCTTTTGAAGGGCAAAAGACTAATTTTGTTTTTGGGACAGGATCTCGCTGTGTAGTTCCGAGTGGTCCTGAACTTATTGTAGCCCAGGCTGGCCTTGAACTTGTGGTGCTCTTCCTGCTGGGATTACAGGGATGTGCTCCCGTGTCTGTCTTCCGAAAGATTAATTTTGATAACATCTAATTTATCATTTTTTTCTTTTATAGTTTGTAGATCTTTTGGGGAATACTACTTAAATCTTTGCCTAACTTGAAATCATTGAGATTTTCTGTTTTTTTTTTCTGGAACACATATGATTTCAGATTATGCATTTTAGGTCTCCTTACTCCCCCTCCCCCTGAAGTTGAATGTCGTATGTAGGGCGAAGTAAGAATTAAGATTACTTTTCTTTCCTTTTTTGTCTTTGCGTATGCATTTCTAATTGCACTATTAGTTTAAAAGATTATTCTTTTTCCATTGAACTACCTTGATTCCTTTGTTGAAAGTCACTTGGCTGCCTATGTGCAGATCTGTTTCTGGACTTTCTGCCCTGCCCTATTGATCTATACTAATGGTTAAAAGCTAATTTCTTTATGCTAAAGTCAGTGCCACACTTCTTTTCTACATAATTTAGTAATAAGGAAATTGGGTAGTGTGAGTTCTCCAAGGTTTTTTTTAACATTTCCCTGCATCATTACCTGTACTTTTTCCTTCTTTCCAGTCTCATGACAACCTCCTCTTCCTCCTTTCCTTCGGAATCTGTATTACTGCTTTTACTTTTTAGTGTCCACTTTCTCTCTGGGCTGTGTGGGTTGGTTTTCCGCCCTCTGCTTCAAAAAACTTCTTCCCTGTAGCATTTTTCAAACTCTTACTCTACTAACATGGTACTTACTGTTGACCACCTCTAATTCTTGATGTTACGTGAGTTTTTGGCTTCTGTTAACACTTCTTTCTGTCCTACCTGCTGTCTCTTTTAGCTTGAAGACTTTTATTTTCTCGTTTTATTTTCTGGTAGCTGAAGAAAATTACTTCTCAAGTTTCTGTGTTGCGCTCTCTCTCCTGTTTTCCTGTTTCTTCTTACCATTAGTTATCCTGTGCCAGTTGATGACATCTAGGCCAGCCCTGAGTCACACACTGTCAGTTCTGCCTGTTGATAGATGTTCTGTTCGGTGGTCTCCTGGCATCCCAAACGTGGCCGTCTGAAGTGTATCTCATGTATCTGCCTGAATCTGCTCTTCTCTGTCCTCTATTTCTGTTAATGATAGCACAATTTCCTCAGCACCCAATCTGCAAAGCCTTGGAGTTACTATTACTATTTTTATTATTAGTTGGCTCCTCTTCAGTCCCCCATCAGCCACAGCTTGCGTCTCTGCCCCCTGTACTTTTTTGTGGCATTTAGTTAGTTGTTCCTATTTAATACGGCAGTCATCTGTCCTCTTACCGCTGCTACCACACATTTTCTTTCATCATCTTATTTTTTCAAGGAAGGAAAAAAATGACTAACAATGTTACAAAAAAATTGATGTTTGTGTGGATTAAAATCCGAAAAAATTTTCAGATTGGGTATTTAGATCTCGTTTTTTTCTCTGTAAAAGCAAGTGTGCTTGTTTTTGTCTTGCCACTGTGTGGGGAGGGCTTCTGGGCTTTATGACTGAGATTTTCTTGGTTATTCCAAAACAGTGAATTATGGGAACTAAGAAGGTATGTGGACATATTTGGTCCAGTATTAAGTTTGGGGTTTTGGTAGTCTCCGCTATGGTGACTGCAGAGTGAATTGCAATTACTTACCTCCGACAAGTGATCCAAAACACAAATGCCGCTCATTAGAGCATTCTGCGTATTGCTGTCATCCTTGTACTACTAAAAGTGTCCATCACCTTGTACAGATCATTGCTCACACATTTCCATTCAGTAAAGTCTCTAAAGTGATTTTTACTTAATTTTGTATAATTCTTGTAAGTGCAGCTCATTGGAAAATAATGTTCCTGTGGACTACAGCCACAAGAAGCACCAAAGCTGCCATAGATGTGTGGAGAAGTTCAGTCTTTAATATTAGAACTGGTGTATCTGAGACTAGAGGGAAGGAGAATTTGCCTCGTATTTATTGTGTCCTTGACCAAGACTGGAAATGTGAATTATTTTCAGACAAGGACATGGAATATGGATGCAAATCCTTTTTATTACTAAATTCTGCAGTGGTGGGGATGAGGCTATATTCATAAATTTTCATATATGTTTTCCTCCCCTTTAATTTTTTGAGAGGGGATGTTCATTATTCAAATTATTATCTTGGTCACTTTGATGGTAAGTAGGTATATTTGGTGAGAGATTTTTTTGGGGGGGGTGCTAGGGATTGGTAAATAGATATATTTGTATTTTAATTTTGATTCCTTCTTCTGTCTCCATATACATGTATTTTGCCATCTGTAAAAATGTAAGTGCTAAGGTTTAGACTACAAATGTGTTTCTTGCACACTTATTCTGAAAATCTTTTGTTTGTAGTAGAAGGAACCTGTGGCGGTGCCCTCCAGCTTTTTGTTGATACTGGGGTTCCTGTGAGTTCAGACACGATTAGGCATTTGGTGAATGAAGCTCTTGCTGAGACCATCGCTGGCATGCTAGGCGACAGGGAAGCGAAGAAGCAAGGTCCTGTGGCTACAAGTGTTTCTGGTGATGTTTCAACAAGCGAAGCACCCTTGCTGGTAGGAGTGACTCTCCTTTTGTGACTTATAGTTCTGGGAGTTTTTCACATATTTATTAAAGAATAATAGAATAGATACATTGTAAACTGGATGTCATCAGATCATGGTTTATGGTAGAATTTTTTATTTATTGATAGAATTAAAGTTACATTTTCCCTAGCATTTTTTTTTAAACTTTATTTTAATGGTACATTTTCAATATACGTATTGATAATATTCATCATTGGGGATTTGTACCTGTACATGATATACCTTGTTGCTTCTTTTTTTCC
>PVJO010023421.1:0-26157 GCA_004026905.1 Hystrix cristata | reverse complement strand
AAAGGCAGGAGTTTATTTAGATCAGGGCACACTACTGAGAGGGAGAGTGGGTGAGTTTCTAGCAGAGGAATTGTGCAGTGAGGGTTCGAGATTGGGGATTTTATAAGGGTTTGAGCATATGGAAAACAAGTCTAGGCAGCGAACGTGATTACCTAAAGAATGTCTTTTCCGGGGTCATTTAGCATCTTGTAGATCTTCCGTGTTTAAAATTATGTTTACAGTTGCGATTTTGATAAGACCACTTCCCCTGGCTTAGAGAAGGTCTTCAGCTTTAGTTAAGAAAGTGAGAGAGAGGTCTGTACATATCTTTTAGAAAAGATGGGTCCTGGGTTCACTGGGAGGAACAAGTGGGCCTGACATCAAAAAGTCTACTGTTATCTTGTGACACGGTGAGGATGGCCTTAACCAGAGTTCAGCTGGTAAGGGTTTTAACCCTTTTCTCCCATGGGCAGCCACTGAGTGCAGGTAACTGTTTCCTTACGGAGTCAGAGAGTGGCTAATTTGGACTTCCTGCTTATATGATCTTACACGCAACCGCTCAGCTATGTTGTTCTGGTTCAAAAGCAGCCACGAGTGCTATGTAGGCAAATGGATGCAGATGTGTTCTGATAAAACTTTACTTACAACAACAGGGGGTGAGTGAGGAGCATTTCATTTACAGGTTTTTGTTGGCTAACCAACCCCTGTTCTAGAAGTAGGCCAACCACTAATATTCAAAGGCAAATGGAGAACAAGCTTTGTATGAGATGTAAAGATCTCCTCACCTGATATCAAATACCAGGGTTAAATTGAGGCAGATGTACAGTATTTTCCTCACTGTGACCAGAAAAATAATTCATTGAGAGCAGTGGCCAGGGCCTTTTTTTCTCAATAGGTTGACTGTAAGTCCCCGGTTTGCTGGGGCATAGCCTGTTTAATACCCGTCACTGAGCATCATGACACCGAGCAGCTCTCTTTACCCTCAAAAGCGCTCCTGTTTAGATCATACATTACATCTGAATGTCCTGTTTTAAACCTGATACGGGATTCATTTTAGAACATCTGCACTATGGATATGTATCGGGCCTAATATTCCTAGACAACGAGACAGGCTGAAAAGAGTGATGGATGTTGAGTTGAGCCATCAGGGTTGGGGTCCCAGTCCGGTCCTTCATAGCTGGGTGGCCTAAAGCTCACTCTCTCCAAGTCAAAGTTTAATTCATTGAAAATTGAGAGTAAGGGGACTTCCCATGTTGTAGGACTATCTGGATACCACGTAGTGAAACTTGTTAAAGGGCGTAGGGCTAATTATTGCTACTATGCTATCTATGAGGAAGAGAGGCAGGATTACAAGGTAGGAGAGCTTTGGACCCAGACAGAAAAGCCATACCCCAATCTCTGCCACTTACCATTCATGGGACATCACAGAAATTATGGCTTTTCTCTGAGCCTCGGGGCCTCCTTGGGGCTAATCATACCGCCTTTTCACAGTAGCTGCAACTGTTAAGATAATGTGCACATGCTGTCAGGCACAGTGCCTGGTACGCAATTAGCACTTGGTAAAACACTGTTGTTATTTTTTGAACACTTGCATCTTTACTTTGACACATGCTACACATTGTTTACCTCCATCCACTTCTTGCAGAGTCAAGATTATATTTGTTTTTTTCCCAGTTCTTTAAGCCACATCCGCTCAGCAATGTTCCAGAATTGTGAAGACAGTGATGATGATGATGATGATGATGATGACGATGATGATGATGATGGTTCCTTATTGAGAAATTGCTATGTTGCAGTTCCTTCTAAATGTGGTATTATTTCCCTGGGGTCTGATGTGGGTGAAATTAACTTCCTCTGACTTTTGAGGCTTCATTGCTGGGGCCATTATCAGGTCATGGCCGGGCACCCTGTAGTTTTAATTTGATAGTGAAGCAGGCTAAGATCACAGCCTGAGGAAGGGCAGTGGGGGCTACTATGCTATTTCAGCCCCAGAGCTTTGCCTACATCCTTCTATAATGTTTGCTTTTGGACCTGAAAATAATTGGTTGAAACTGCTACTCACTTTTAGCCTTTTATCTAAGTTTGACAATTGTGTTGCACCAAATACCATGTGCTATAAATGGCTGAACCTAATAAGTAAGTACTCTTTTTGGACCTACAATCCATTATCCTTCCTCCTTCCTTGAGAGGGAAATTACAATCTTCCAAAATTCTCCTTCCAATTCTATAGAATGTGGGTACTAATTTGAAAGCAATCTCATAAAATGGAAGCAAACAAGATAATTAGAAATATTTATGGACCCGTTAGTGAGTATATGTCTAGTTGAAATAACAAGGCTCTCCCTGAAGGGGAAAAACATGACTTTGGTTATAGGAATAATTAGCCTATGCATTACGCTGAAATAAGATAAACCTCGTTCTTTCCTGACCAGATCCATCTTTACTTGCTCAGAACAAGGTGTTCCTAGAAGGACTCATTAGCACTTTCATTATTTAATTTTTATTTTAACATCAAATCTAGACATGCTTATATTCCTTATTCTCCTCAGATAATTACTTCAACACTTTCAGTTTATTATTTTGGTACTAATTCCATGTATCTAAATAACTGGGTTACATTCTTCTTATGACATTTCTCTAATTTCTGATTTTTTAAAAAAATCAAAGTTACATGCATATAGTTAAAAGAGCAAAATATTTCTACAGTGCTTATTGGTAAAACCACTACATCTGTGTCACAACTCCCTGCTCTTTGCCGTTACTAGAGGAAACTACATTTGTATTTATTTCTATGCTTCTATTTAACATGTTGCTACTTCTATTATAGTAGCAATAACATTATTGTTATTCCTTCACATTTAGCCCTAAACATTATTTGTTGTCTTTGTGTTCTGGAAAATGAGAATTTAGTTTTCTTTTATACATATGCCAGTGAGTACCACTCCATATATGCATACTTCCTATTCCCCATTCTCCAGATTCGAGAGACATTCAAATGTGTCAGATTCAAATGTGACATTTATATTATCATGACTGTATTAAAATACTGCATGGCTGAATCATGAATATACTTTGATTTTTAAAAAAAATTTTGCTATCTTGTATAGAATTTCTTTTTCCCCATAGTTTTAAAAATTATCTTTAAAATATATTTACTTAATTATCTTTCAATGTGGAATGATTTTTATCCTCAGATCTCCCTAACCAGTTTATAATTGTTCACTTGATATAATTTCACCTCTGATACTTGTACAGTTTTCTCTTCTGGAAGAATTATCTCCTAGAGCCGGATCTCATGTTCTCATCTGGATTAATTTCTATTACTAGTCTTATTCTGAGTTCTCACTTCACCTCTCATTTTCTTCCTTTCTTCTCTCAATTCCCTGACCCAAAGTGTCTCTCTTTCTTGATTTATTTCCCTCTTCTTGATTGATGGCCTGAGGAAGTTATAAAGCTCCAGAAAATGTATTTAATATAAAACTGGCCAGATTAGAATTCTCAATTGGAAATCATTTTCTTTCAGAATTTTAGAGAACATTTTATTATGAAAATTTCTGCACATATAAAACAGCATAATTCAGAAAAATTTCATGCATTCATCCAAAAGCTATCAGCTGCAATGAATATTAATATTTTTCTAATTGTTTCATCTATCCTTCCAACTACCTTTTTGTTCATTTGTTTTGCTGAAATATTTAAAAACAAAAAGGACCGACATCATATTGTTCTTTGTGTAATTCGATCAGAATGAATTTCAAAGGAACACTAGAGGGCCTCGTCTTACATAAGCACGATACTACTATTGTAATGTCTAACAAAAGATAATGGGTGCCCTTGCCCGTCAGAAATATAAAGGCTTTGACCCACTGGCTTCCTCAAACTGATGATTATTAAATCCTTTAAATGAAACGCTTTCCTCCCTAAAATTTGTAGGCTCTCGTTTGTTGCCAATGGTGTGAAATTTTACAATCATACAACTATTTTCATCCTTTCCCTGGGTTTGCTCGTCTACTTCGTTGGCCATTTCACTCTGAAAATGTCCATCTTCTGGTTCCTACAGGTGTCATTATGACTCTGCTGATGCCCCACTTTCTCTATCGCTTACTACTAATGCTTTTATTATTTAGTTTGTGATTATTTTAATTTCACAGAGCATATTTTATATCCTCCAAATATTCCTTTCCATAACATCCTTTTTCTTTCATGGATCTTCTCTCTAAGATTAATAAAATTTTTGAAAATGTGTTATTCCTATGTCGAGGCCTGGGAATAGCCCCAAGACCATCCTGACCCTACAACTGACGGAAACGGGAGGGTGCAGGGAGCACGATCAGGGCTAGTGATTTCTGGGGAAGACCCGGAGCTCACGGAGAGCAGCAATCACACTCAGTTATGATTTTATTGTGAAACAAAACAGACTCAGGCAGAGTTCAGGGTCCAGGAGAGCCCCCAGCCTGGAGCTTCTGGTTGCTGCAGCCCAGTAGAGGGACACCCGTGCTGACTCCTCCAGGCTGCTCTGTACGATAACATACGAGAGTGCTGGCAACAGTTTCCCAAACCCTTAAGCTCAGAGCTTTAATCGGGGCTCAGTCATGCAAATCTAGTTGATGCTCCATGTAGTCTCCAGCTTCTGGGTGGACTGCATGACCCAAAGCCCCTGACTGCAAATCGCATCGGTCAGCTCTCTGTGGTTGCTGACTTCCAGATAAACAGACACTTATTGGGCAGAGCATTCCAAAGACTGCCCCGGGTACAATCTCTCTTTTCTTCAATTTGCTCCCCGGCTCCTTTTTTGCTTTTTTCCCTTTAGTTTTTGTCTCAGATGCTTTCCTAAAACATCTAGGGATTTCTGCTATTCACTTAGATTTAGGAGTAAGGTCATACATGTTATGGTAACTCTGTGCACATGGCGGGCTGGTGGATCACGGTTGTCATAATAGGATTATTTGCCTGGGAAATTGGATCTTTTATGCTACTAAATTTAAACGTTAAAAATCCTTTTCTGGATAGTAAATCTTTCCAAAAAATTCACTTTTAACATCTTGCCTAGAGGGTATAGACCTGGCTGCCAGATGTCCAGAGTGGAAGTGGAGATGCCAAGAGTTCCAGTATTCGGTCTGGCCACGGTCACTGAATCCCTTCAAGTAGTTCACCCCCATTCTTATCTGCACTTAGTATGTTCCATCTTTCTCCCAGAACACGGCTTCTGGGATCTGGTAGAGAGGGGGATGGATTATGAAACTGAGTTTCCACAGTCCTTCTACTTTTAGCCATATCTTCATCTCTAATCCCAGAGCTGCCACGTGGCACCAGTTGCTTATTCTTTTAATCATATGTGGGGCAATCTGGTTAATTTTCAGCTCTTTCCACTGCCAGCTTAGAATCAACTCCGAAGGGTCAACACGACGTTCTCAAGACTGCCTACTGTGACCTGTGGGTGAACTGCTAGTGAATGGTGTCGCTGAGATGGTGCCCTGGGATTGGGAAGCCTGTGACATGCTGCACAGTGATAAATCACGGCTCTCATCAGATTTTCTGGATCCATTAGATGAGTTACACCTCATCCTTCTCCTTCACGTTGTTCAAAATTGTGCTTCCATTTTCTTTTCTCTACTTGCATTTGACCTTATTATTAGTTCATCTCTACTCTTGTTTCACTATATTTGGTCAGAAAAGGAGTTAAGTGTGTGTATTCATCTTTAACTAGAATTCTCACAACAGGTTTTCTATGTTATAAAAACACAACCTGTTCTATGTATACTTAACATTTAAAGCACATGTATAATTTTGCACTCCAAAAGGTCACCTTTTCCAGATTCTCAGCAGTCCTCACACCGTCAGAACTTGCAAAGTTTGAGATGGTGGTAACGGCCATAAGGTAAGATTTAAGTATGAAGTTGTGGAGAAGGACACATTTGTTTGTTTTACCCTCAGATGGAAATCCTTGGGAGTTACTTATTAGAGTTCAGTAAGCAGGATGGGAGGACTAGCTCTGCTGAGGGCTCTTTGCATCCAAGGCTGCCCATATGGGTAGAGGAGGTGGCACTAAGACAGAATGCAGAAGTTCATTTAGTGTTTCTCACCACATTAGCAGACATTTTATGTACACAAAACTGAACTGAGCAGAAGCTAGCTGTGCCTGTCTGTGGAAATTTTGGATTCATTTTTTTCTGTGCTCTTTGGGAAATTCATTTTTTTCTGTGCTCTTTGGGAAATAATATATATGTGTCATTAAAATAAGGTTATTTATTGAGTTCCTGTTATTATGTAAATCCTTCCTAATGATTTATTCTTTGGAATGAAAATTTAAAATACAACTACTGCCATGGGAGAGATTACACATTACACCTTGTACCCAATCCACAGCTGAATGAGAATAACTTTGTCTGGCTCATCTCGGCCATGGGTTAGGAGCCAGGCAGCAAGGGAGAGAATTTGATAGTGAATGTATGTACTCATGTTGCTTTCCAACTCTGTTTTATATGTAAATATTCAGTACAAATATTATCAATTCTCCTCTGGGAGGAAAATATATGATCAAGGTTGCCTGGGAAAGATATGAAAAACATCCGTTGTCTCCTAATAGCTGAAAATACCTGGGAAAAACACACATCTAGAAAGAAAAACAGAAAACAAAAAGTCTTCCCCGTGTCTTGTTGGTTCTGTATGAGTGGAGTCATTGTTGGTTATGGTAAAAGAGTCATTTATTTAGAAAAGATGGATCTTGCAACACCAGAAGCATCTTCTTTTGGGAATTATACTCGAAGGGACCAAGCATGTCCTTCTAGGAAATTTAACTTGGATGTGAGAAACAATGTGGAAAGAAGAGTGATTCTAACACAATGACAACATCCTTATTTTAAGGTCAACATTAAGACAAAGTGGACTTGGCACTAAGTTTGCACATGGTAAGAGATAGAGACAGTGGCATCAGCCTCCCTGTACTGTGTTGCATGAGGAATAGTTCACGGCACATCCGGGATCCAGGTAGAAGCCCGGCTGCTGTCTTAGTTGGGGTGTGTGGAGGCAGTCATGGCTGGATCTCACACACATTGGCTTCCTCCACGTTATCTTGTTTGGAGAGCAAAAGCTGCACCTCCCAGCCTGGAGACCTTCCCGTGGCTTCTTCTGCTGGCCGTGGCTGTGGGAAGGGAGGCCTGGTAGGTCTCTCCTGCTCTCTCGAAGTTCTCGGTCTTATCCTGCCTTTACAGACAGGGAGGACACATGGCTGGTGTGATGGTGAGACAGAGCACGGGGTATTTCAGGTTGAGACTTGCTGTGGAAAGGAGGATGGGTTTTAGAAAAGACCAAAAGCCCTTCTCTTTATACAGCAACAGTGGTTTATTTTTATACTTTTTTGCCATCGTCATCACAATTTATTTCCAGAAGCCTTTCATCATCCCAAACACTCTGTGCCCATAAGCAATCACTCTCCCAGGCCCTGATTCTCCCAACCCCAGTAATCTTGATTCTGTTGTTTGTCTCTATGACTTTGCCTATTCCAGATGCCTCATATGAGTGGACTCATATAACATTTTTCTTCTATGTCTGGCTTCTTTCACTTAGCATTTTAGTGTTTTCAGTGTTTACCCATGTCGTAGCATGTATCAGAGCTTCATTTTTTTTAAATGACTGAATAGTACTCCATTCTATGGATGTACTATATTTTATCACTTAGACGTGGCTATTGCTAACAGTGTTACAATGAACATAGGCATACGAATTGATTCCATGTATCTGTTCGAATGCCTATTTTAAAAAATTGGGAGTGGCATATTCCTGGGAGTAGAACTTCTGGGTCACATGGAAATTCTACCTTAAATATCTTGAGGAATGGGGAGGCACTTGTAAAAGTGAGGTTTATTTTATTGGAACACCAAAAGGATGAGATTTTTGTGCTGTTGTTTTGACAGGTGCTCCTCAACCTTCAAGGGTTTTCTTTTTGTAGTGCTGGAAATTGAAGCCAAACCTGCTCTATCACTGAGCTACGTCCCAGACCTGGTTATTTCTCCATTTCTCTGAAAATAAGAGTCCCAGACCTGGTTATTTCTCCATTTCTCCGAAAATAAGACCTAACCAGGAAATAATCAGTCTTGAAAACTAGAGATCCATAATGCCACCCCAAGCAACCCATCCTTGCTTTACCTGCTGTCACTATTCTCTTGCTCTGTCTGCTCCGTAAGGCAGGTAAAGCAAAGAAGGATGGATTGAGTGGGGCTGGCCATTTTGATCTCTACTTTTCAAGGCTGATTATTTTCTGGTTAGGTCTCATTTTCGGGGAGACATGGTTTTTATTTTGAGACAGGTTGTCACTAATACCCAGGGTGGCCTTAAACTTGTGGCCCTTTGTTTTGGACACATGGCCCCTCTTGCGAGTTGGTGAGATGGCATATTTACACAGAGTAGGAATCATCCCCTTCTCTTAGTCTTAAGATCCAAATGAAGGTAATCAGCCAAATGGAGTCTGTCCTAGTGACCTTCACCAGAGACAAAGAGGAAGGATGCCGGGAACGCAGTGGAGAGTGGCCGCCTGCTATCACATTCCCAGAGCCAGCCTGCCTTTGCCTTTTGTGCCTGCTTATTCCTTTCCACATTGTTCAAGGACAGGGGTATGCCGGGAATCTCCCGGTATAAGTGGCTCTTCTCTTTTTCTGTATACTTGTTCAGCATTATCTTAATTTCTTGACTGAGTCTCCCCATGCTACAACTGAGCCATTATGGGGCTGACTTGGCGGAGGGAATGATTAGAATTCTGTCCCCTTGAGAGCAAGAAGCCCCACCCCAGGGCGAAGGCCACCTGGTGGCCATAGTATTGGGTGTCTTTAACTGAGATGCTGCAAACTGTTGCTGACATAATTTAGTCATGGTTGCCTTACATTAATTGTTATTACCTCAAATCTAGACTCATCAAGTAAAAGACAGGTGTCCTGCTAAGTTTAGATTTAGATAAACAATTGATACTTTTTTAAAACTTATTTTTGTTTACTAAAAGTATATCGCATGGGGCACACACTAAGAATTATTCATGGTTTATCTGAAATTTAAATGTAACCAGGTGTTCTGTATTTTATGTTGCCAAATTTTGCAACCAAATACTCATGGCACCCTTGCTTTTCTTCACCACTCAGGCTGTCTTCGGCTTCGTTTCTCCCACAAGGTGCGCGGGCCCAAGTCTCTCAGGAGGCCCCGCCTGCAGGCTGGAGGCAGCAGCATCTCCAGGGAGCCCAGAGGGAGAACAACAGAAGGAATTGTGGGAAATGGCCGCTTTGGTTGCTCCTATGTGGAGGCCTTCTTTTGCCAAGAACCTGTGAACACTCAAAGGATGTGTCCCCAGGAACCCCGCGGAGCTGCTGCCAGTGTCATCAACTTGGTGAAGATGCAGTCACTTATCTGCTCCCTGTGGGTTTGGGGGCACATGGAGGTGAGGTTCAAGCCTGGCAGAGGCGGGCCTGGGTGGGTGGAGGTTGCCTGGACCCTGGAGGGGTGGAGAATTAGGAGGGAGGATGGAGCTCTGGGAATAGGGACCCAGAAGTCTGACGGACAATCTCTTTAACAGCTGTGTCTAGAAGGACTTTAATCCCAGGCTTTAGCTGTTGATCAGCCTTTGCCTTCAATTCTACAATTCAGCAGAGAGATCAGAACGATCTTCTACCCCTAATCAAGTCTTTCTGCTTACAACATCTGCCCCCTAGTGAATCTTTCTAGTGTTGAACTCTCCAGCTCCACGCTGTTGGGTACCTGAAACATGACCTGTTTTTATATTTTAAATTTTTCCAAAATCAGTCATCACAGCCATGGCAGCTGGTAGGTGAAATTAGGCAAGTTTCATTGTGTCCGGATTGGCTTTCAAATGAGAGTTGATAAATTAAATTATGGTCATCTTTAGAGGAGTGGATGAGAAACTATGATTTAGATGCATGTCATAATGTCACAGAAGCACAGAGCTCTCTGGCTCCTTTTTCCCTTCCTCACACTCTATTTTTTTTTTTTTTTTTGCAGGTGAAAGAATTCTTTATCTGTGCTCCCACTTCAGCCACCACAAGCCCATGTCCAGGAGATCACAGGAAAGGGTTACTTTTATAAACCAGGGGGGTGCTGTAAAAGGCATCTGAGGGGTTCATCTAGATTGTTTTCCTGCTTATTTTCTTTTTTGAC
The DNA here is from genome assembly GCA_004026905.1 of Hystrix cristata. Classification (NCBI taxonomy): domain Eukaryota; kingdom Metazoa; phylum Chordata; class Mammalia; order Rodentia; family Hystricidae; genus Hystrix; species Hystrix cristata. The sequence goes on along the minus strand of PVJO010023421.1, from coordinate 16,023 downwards.
AGCTTTAACGTGCCTTTTAAAAGTGCCAGGAGAGTGGATTCATATTTTTATCATTCCACCTGCATAGCATTTTAGACACATTTATATTCCTGAAAGCATAATAATACATAACATTTAGCATTTAATTTATGACTCCTGCCACATCTGGTATAAAACTCCTTCTGAAGCAATAAATCAACCTCTTCATGTCAAATTGCCATTCATTCTTTGACCTCCTCCATAATTTATGGTTTGTGAGTGCAAAATGGGAGAAGCAGCTTAAATCAAGTGGATTTTAATTAACAATTTTAGAAAATTCAGGAGAATATTTGCAAGTTATGCATGAGAGGAAAGGACTTTCTTGGTAGAAAGAAAAATTTTTTAAAAAGCTGCTCATTTCCATGGCTGTACAGTGAAGTCTATTCTGGGTGCTTCAAAACCACAACATAAAGATTTTTCTCTCCTTTGAGTTAAAGAGACAAAGTGATTCTGATAGGAAAAGCTGTCCAAGCTCCTAGGACAGAATCCATTTACTACAAGAGATTTAGAGGGAAAAGAGTGGGGGGGGGCACCCTAACTATCTTCTGCTCAGTGCAGCCTCTAACAGAGTTGCCTGGCTGCTGACACAGAGCCTTTCATGTCAAACAATTTTATTTCTCAGCTTTTCACAGTGTGTCCTAAGTAGGTTCTATTAGCATTGTCCTGTTCGTTGCCTTGGCAACAGAGCCGGTCAATTTAGACACCATTTAAGGGCTGTGGAAAAAGCAACAGCCAGCAGCATGGTGGGCAAAATTACAGAGAACAAGCTGAACACAATCCTCACTGGAGGAGATGCAGTTCCTTCCAAGGCCCATTTTATTTTAATTAAAATTGAAAAGCTCTTTTAAACAAGGCCCTAGATTAAGCACAGGACAGAGTAATCTACTGTACAAGCATTGCAGCTACATTCCTTAATGTTATCTCTTTAACCTGAATGGATTGCTTGCACTTTTTCAAATAAACAAGGAGGAAAGACCCAGAGGCAACCTGGTAGCTGCTTGTTATCCATCTTCAGAGTAAACACGGGACGGAGACGCAACTCTGTTCACGTCTGGAGTAGTGTTTAAGTGGCGCATAAGAGAACCGCTATCTGTCCAATGTAATGATTATACTTTATCTTGCATGCAAAAATAAATGTTTATTCTAAATATCACAGGTAGTCTCATTTGCCATGCACCTCGTTTCTTATAGTGATATGTAGTCTTTTATGTCCAATAACTTAATGTGGGTCATTCTGAACATGGAACCAATTAGAAGTTTGGAATTCTTAGGACTGAGGGTTAGGACAGAGGCTGGCTTTGCATTTGGACTGCATTCTCAGTTTCCTTGTGGATAGGAAAGAACCAAGCATAATTTGGAAGTAAGATCCTTTTTTCTCCTAGTATAGAGTGTGTTAAAAATGTCTTATCTTCCAGGAGGAAAATAATTTGTATACTGTGTACATTTGCAAATCAGACAAGAAGACGGCCCACTTGTCTAGGGATGTGAAGGCAGCTTTAATATTATTTTCACTTTGAGAATTTTGGACAAAGGAGTTTGTACTTATGAAGAAGGAATTCTTGATATTGCCGTCTCTATCATAGTGAATGCACCAGGGCATATTGAGATTTGCATCTTTTATGCCTATAGTGACTCCCATCTAAATGGAATGCTGCAGGGCAGTAAATGCCTCCTTATTGAAAAATATTGAAACAGATATATAATTTTTGTTATTGGGGATATCTCAGGGAGGTTTCTTGTCCAGTAAGATTTTTTTTAAAATTTTATTTTAATGGTACATTTTAGATGTACATAGTGATAACATTCATCATAGGGGATTTGTACCTGTACATGATCCAGTAAGATTTAAGTTCAATGATAAAGTCTGTTCTTATACTGGAATTCCATGATCCTATCCTTGAAGATGGCAAAATGTGTGTTTCCCCCAAATATCCTGGAATTATTGAGAGAAAATGTCCCTTTCACTGTATTTGCATAGTTATCTGGGACTCTGCCTCACCCCATTCCATAGAGCTTCTCTGCTTCTTGAAGGAAAACAGAAACGTTTATCTCTGTACTGGATCTCTCTTTTACCTTATATACAAATATAATAAGTGATCTAATGTTCATGAATGTTCTTAATAAAATATTACTAGCACCATGGAGTTTCTGAAACTTTGCCACACTTTTCTGTTCACTTAAGAATTAGCCTGAGTCACATTTCCCTTTGAGAGTGCTACTAAAGCCTTAAACCTGTCCCCGTTGGAATCTCCATAGCTAGGTAACAAAGATCCCCATTACTGCTGGTTTCGAATGAGAGCAGCAGGACCCACCAGTCATTTCCCCATAAGGCACATAAGAGCAACGAGGTACATGGGCTGCCGTTTCTTCTCTGGGATTCACATAACACATACCATGGTGATTGGAGGGCGCTCCACACACGTAACAGACTGACAGAACATAAGGGCACAGGTCGTCCAGCTTTTTCATTATAGTGACTGTTTTAATGAACAGACCAGCTCGTTTCTGCAGACCAAGAAATCCTTTGACAGTGTAAACCTCTGGGGAACAGTTCAGGGAATTGTTTGTCAGACGAGTGCTCTCTAGCTAGCAGCAGGGAGGTGTGGCTCCCCCTGGGGGCTGCTGATTCTCGCAGAACACACAAACTGTCCAGCATTGAACACCCTGCTTTTCTTGACACAAGGGGTCCCAAGTATGGAAAAGATCTGTGCCCACAAAGGGTACACAGCTGAGCGTGCATTCTATTCTTTTGCATTCTTCTAGAATTCTCTCCAGTGTCTTCCTCTCAGTTTCCTGAGCTCCGAATTTGGTTTATTGAATAACCTTGAGCAAGTGATCACCTGTCTTGGCCTCCTGTGTTCTCATCTGTGAAATGTGCATTTCTCTAAGTCCCAGTTCCTTTTCCCAGTGGAAAGACTTCTGAAAAGCACTTTGGTCTCCATGGAGAAAGGTATTACATAGCAAACACAAATATAGCAATTTGTGTGGCTGCTGCCAGACTCCAAAAGCAGTCTAAGTATTTCTTAGGTGCATAGAACACCCAAGAGGGGAAAATCCTTTACATTTCTACATTAGCAGTGTTCAGTGTTGTTCTTTACCACACCCTTGTCCCTTTAAAACAGTGCATCTCAGCTTGGAACTTGAGCACTTGGAGATGGACAATTCTTCAGAGTGAGGGGCTGTCCTGTGCACTCTGGGTAGTTTACTGGCTACCAGTGTCACTCTCTCTGCCTGTTCCAAGTTGTGGCAAGCCATGATGTCTCTAGACATTGCCAAATGTTTTTCTGGGGACACAAAATTGCTCCCAGTTGAGAGGCCTGTTCCAAAATGCGCTATAACAATCTTTCCAGTAACTCAGATAGGGATCGTGCATGAGTCTGGGCTTAGGGTGGGGCCCAGTAAATTAGTCAGTGGCCTCCAATGTTTGAAGTATATTCAGGGAAGCAAAAGTGTCATTTTTATATGTGAGTACTGCTACTGACGTGATGCTCTTTGGTATTTTTTTCTCTTATTAGACTGTGAAGAAAGGACTCTGGTTCTGTACCTTGAGATGTTTAAATGGAGACTAAAGGAGCCATTATGTCTGTGTGCAGACAGTGCATTGACAAGCAGATGTGGTTTTGCTGTAGGAGACGTACCCTCCTGTACTAAAGATGTTGCATGTTCCCTGGAAAAGCTTCATGCTCACAGTGGTTTGGTGTCCAGTAAGCAAACCCATTGATTCTTCTCATGTCCAGGGAGGGACAGAAAAGCTTACACTGCACTGGGCAGGCTTGGTCTACAAACATCATGTAATCACTGTCATTAAGTCATAAAACAATCAGGAAAGATCATGTCTGAAGTAATGGTGAGATGAAGTACCATACCTACCACAGCAGGCCAAAGTACAGAATGATGTTTACAGATTTGGTTAATTATTGTTTGCTAACTAAAAATGTTAGAAATATTTTTGAAAAGCATAATTCAGTATTATTGGAAGAAGATCTTTTATCTAAAAGAAGCCAAGTGTTTAAGATTTAAAAATAAGGATCAATTTATTAATAATTTAAAATCTTCGAAAAAACACCTCTATCACAAACCTGTGTCCACTGAATATGATTTTTGAAGTATAATTTATGAGACATTGTATAACTGGAATTTAATTGAGAGTTCCACTCTTCCAGAAAACTGATGTGAAATGAGGAGGGGAAAAAAGTCTGCTGGAAACCAGACGAAATCCCCAAAACTCATGCATTTAGGTTTTGTGCTAATTAATCAGTTAAATAATTTCTTCACTTTCATTTCAACATGCCCATTTGATGACTATCAGCTTCCAGGGAAGAGATCTGCTCGGGTCTGGGAAGCAGGCTGCATGGTGTGTGGGCAGCTTCAGGGTCTCAGGCACCAGGAGGGTGTCTGGGAGGGGGAATGTGGTCCCCGTGGACATGATCTCCAGACCCTCTGGATAGTGCAGACATGAGGAGGGTCAGAGCTGGAAGAGGGACAGATGAAAGCACTTTACAGGGCAAGGCCAAGAGTAGGAACCCTTCTGCCTGCTTCCAAATAGCAGACTCCTGACATTCGACACTGCACGAGATTCTTGCAGTAAGTCAGATGGAGTTGATTTGAGATAAATGAGTTAATATACGTACACCACTAAAAATAGCCCCTCATCTGTGTTGGCACTATATCCATGTTAGCTATACTGTTACTAAGGCTGAGAAAATCAACCCAGGTTTTGGCTCTTTATATATTTTGAGTACAATTTACCAAAACGGATATTACTTAACAAACAAAAAATTGTTTTATAAATTTCCAGCACTGTTGTTTTCAGTTTTTATCATAGTAAATCATTTAAATTGGGCTGTGGAATTTGAGGTTTGGGCTACAGGTTTGGTGGCTTCGGATCACATCTGTGATTGGTGGAGCATGCATGTTTCATGGGATGCAGGCAGAGCCAGAATCTCTGGGTCAGTGTTTGCGAGTTGATTCTCCTGGGCCAACATCTCGGTCTTCTTTACTATCTTGCAAATATTTAGCATTAGTAGGGTGAAGTTGCTGTCGACAGTGTGGATAGAAGTTTGAACTCATCTATACTGCTGTGTGGTAGACTGATCTGATCAAGTTGAGCAGGAACACCCAGCTGAACTAAGTTTGTGTGGTTCTGTGCATAGAAGAGCCACCTGAAGGTTATTGCCAATACAACATAAAGGAGAACAAGAGCAGGAGACAGTGGCCGGCTGTTTCCCAGGGTAAGTTCTCTTGTGGCTGGTTCTCCTGAAGGGAACTTGGCTGTTCTTGTCACAGAAGGAACTCAGGGCCTTGCTGTTGTCTGGGATGGCTGCTGTTCACCTCAGGGGAGCTCTAGTCTTCATCTCTGTTGCAAGCATCATATCCTGGTTCCAGTATAGATTTTTTCAGCCTTTTAGTGCCGACACGGATGTACACAGAACATTGCCGTGGGCTCCAAGGCCTGGATTGGATATTTCAGTGCATAGATAGACATTCTTTACTCTTCCTATGTTTGGTTTGTGTGTGAATGTTGTAACTTGTAATTGTCTTGTATTAAATCTGCTCTCGTGTAAACCATTGACTCTAGAAAAGTACTAATACATGCTCTAATGGCTACTCAGGAGCCTCCTTCTTTAAGTAATTGGCCATCTGTTTACCTTTTAGAGCCTGACTATGGCTTTGAGCTTGCAGCCCAGCTGTTTGGTGAGTTTTTTTTTTTTTTTATCAATCTGTTATTTACGCTTCATTTCCAGAGCTGTGATTGGCTTGCTTCATAATGCTCTTTTTCAAAATTTTATTCCTGGAATCATGAGTTACTGATTCTCTGATCCTTAGTAATATTCTTTGGGAACGCTTTAAGAATTTTGTCACAATAGTTATCTCAAAAAACAAATGATGAACTAATGTGTAAAACTTTAATGGTGACATGGTCACTTCCTCCTTCTTCATCACGTCTGCATCATCGAGCCCCACGTGAATCCAGAGTGGGACTGACTGGATCTCCCTGAGTTAACAAATCAAGGTGCCAAGTCAGGCTCGTTTATTACTTTTGAATGCCAGGAAGCCTATCCCAAACTCCTAAAATAGCAAGGGGCTCCAGAATGAATCATCCCAATTTATTTTAGGCTTGCAGTTTCCACTGAGTAAGTTTACAATTAGTTCATCTAGTTTGGGAGATGTCTACCCAGTAGGACCGTGGCAAATTAGAGTAGGAAACTTGGTAATGAAAAAAGAAGCTGGGTAAAAAGCAAACTTCTAATTTAGGAACCAGGTTAATTTCATTGCTAGGCTAAGCTTGTTGTCATGAGAAGAGGCTGGATCTAAGTCTAAGGGAAGGTGGGTCATAGTTAGCAGCTATCAGAGTTATTTGATGCCATGTCATTTTACTCATAGAAATAAAAGAATGATAATTGTGTGCAGCATAGAATACATTGAAAATACCAAGTAACTTTCTTCTAAAATAATAAGGGTATTTGGTGAGGAACACCTGATTTCTATTTTGTTCTTGATTTATTCATCTTTAAACTGCATTTGCCTTTTTCTTCCTCATTAATAAATAAATCTATTTCCTATGGAAGAGGAAAAAGTAAAGCCTTTATCATCACAGAAGACCCTGTTATGTATGTATATTTTCTCCTTTCACATTTGAGACAGATTGACATTCAGAAAGAATCCCACCTTTCTCTGTTCATTGAAACATGTAGGGAAACACCCACCTATTTTTAACTTTGCTGATTTACAGGAACACTGGTAAAGTTATTGTTCTCAGTAGTTCCCCTAGAAAATAAATCATTACAAATGCTTCTGTAATAGGCTGGTGTCTTGAGGTTAGAAGCTCGGCACCGTTTATATTTTCCAAGGTGGTAGTGATCTAAACTGAGAAATTTTGCTGACAGAATTTAGATCCAGAAGATTTTGAGTCCACCTTTGCATTTGTAGAAGAGATTATTGATTCTAAAAGAAGTTAAAGATTGTGCACATGATACCATTCTTGCTTACAGAGCATGCCAGGGTGGGGCCTGGACCAGGTCCACATTCTTTTCACGACATTGGCAAGCTTTCTCATTGGCCCACCCCTTTCTCAAAGGGAGGAACATATTAAAAGGGGCAATTCCAGAGAACATATTTCTAGAAGCTGAAGAGTTAACAGCAAGAACATTGAAGACAATAGGCGCTGGTACAGGTGTTCTTTTAGGAAAGAAATGGTGTTTGGAGAACAAGCTTTTGGAGGCCTTCAAATGTGCCCAGTATTAAATAATAACTTTGTACCTAGTGATGGATCTCTCTCCGTTTTCTCTCTCCAAGCCACTGTTCACCACTGTTCTTTGCTCAATGTTAACATGGTCAATATTTTCATACTCCACGCTTGAGTGTGAGCATGTGGGACTCATCTCTCTGTGCCTGGTTTGTTTCACTTAACATTATGTCCTCCAGGTCCAGCAATGTTACTGCAAATGACAGGATTTATTATATGTCAATCAAAAAATAAAGTTTAAAAATATCCACATTGCTTGATGACCATGCAATCTGCCTCATGCTGGGCAGGTGCTTTTCTGTCCTTGCCACTTGTCCTCAGGATTTGCAGGGACCGATCTGAACATCTTCCAATTAGTCAATTACCAGCCCTCACTTTAATTTCTAGTTAATTAAAATTAAAGCAACATTCTCTTTCCAAATTTTATTTGTCCTTAAAGTATCTTTTAACTAAAAATACATGTTCTTTGTTGAAAATTTGAAAATTACAGAATTTTAAAAACACAGAAACCAAATCCCCAGATTGCTCCCACAGCCCTGCCAACACTGATCATTGTTAACACCTTCAGTATTTTGCCTTTCTGTTTCGCTACCATTTTTCCAACTTATGGACTAATAGTAATACTTTTCTTACTTTTTTCTTTTTTGACAATTTTTTTTCCTGAATATAAAGGTAACATGCTGTTGAAGAAAAGTTAGAGTGCATACAAGTGACCCATTTCTTTGTAGTCTCTTAACAAAAAAAAATTCACCATTCCCCATATCACTTCTTAATCAGAAGTTAATCAGTCTAAAGTTGGAAGGAGTTACTGATGTTTTTCACTGGGGTCAGATGCAGGCTTTTCAATCAGTTGCTAAAATCTGTTTCAATTCAAGGCAAAACTAGATATAAGTGACCTCTCTTTTCAAAGAAGACTTCAGCCCAGATTTTCTCCCATTATAGTTCTTATTCTGAAGTTCATGATGGAACATTCTGAACATGGCAAAGGTGCATTCTGAAATGTCAAGAATAATGGTCGCTTCTTTCAGCTAAGTCTTTTTTTGTCCTTTTCAGAATTCTGAGAAACAGCAGGCGGTGTCTGTGGCCCTAGGCAGGATTACTGGGGATACTTACCACAGGGGATGTCTCAATGACACTCACAGCCTGTGTACCATCTAGGAATGCTGGCCCACCACCATCACCATCTCAGCTGGGTGCACTCTGTGTTAATCTCAGTACACCAGAGGCTTGGGTGTTTCCCCACTTTCCTTCTGCCTGTATCTCCTCCTTCCAACTAAGGGGACAAAGTACAGTCTAAGAACATAACCTTCCCATCTATCTGTCTATCCATCTGTCCATCCATCCATCCATCCATCCATCTATGATGGAGTCTTACTATGTTTCCCAGGTTGTTCGCAAACTGCTAGTTTCAAGAGATCCTCTGACCTCAACCTCCCGAGTAGCCAGGATTACTGCTGTGCACCATCATTCCTGCCTTAGAACACAGCCTCTCTCATGTGGCCAGACTCATGGACTCACTGTCTTTGAAATGTGAAATGTATCTGTTGCACAGTTTGTGCTCCAGACTGGGGAATGCTTATCTATCTCATGGAATCATTTACAGCCTTCATCTCCTGATTACTGCAACCCACAGAGGGTTCTGTTTCCTGGCTTCAAGGCCACCTGCCATCCTTACTACTTGTTTAGCACTGATGTTCATGGGGTGGAAGTAACTCTTAGGACATGTTGGCATTGTCCTTATACCTACCCTTTTTGGAAAATCCTAGATCCTCTAAACATACATGCCCCCTGATTTGTGATAGTGTTGTGTACTGATTAACCCTATGTAAGTGGAAAATATTTTAAATGAAAGTTCCATTTACTGCACCCAACATCCTAGCTTAGAAGACAGTCCACCATAGAGTGTGAGTTACTTTCCCCCAGCGTGTGTGGTCCACTGAGAGCTGTGGCTCCCTGCTGCATCTCAAGGGAAGATCCTAGTGCATGTGGCCATCTGGGAAAGTTTCAAAATTCAAAATTCAAAGTGTGGTTTCTACTGAATCCATATTGCCTTCAAACCATTGTAAAGTTGACTTTTTAAATTGGAGACTGTCTGAAGGTGGACTGACTCCACCTTCATAAGTCCCCACGTACTTCGTTGAAAAGGGGAGAAATCTCTGTTCTAGCTCCTCTCAGTACCGTACAGAAGTCTGCAAAATGTAAGCCAACTCGATGACCGTCAAAACTCCGATCCTCCTGCATGTTTCAGGACTCAGACGTGAGGGCGGACTTAGCCAGCAGACTGCTGTGGCTCAGCCAGCTCCCACTCCCCTGGAAAGGATGTCAGACACTGCCACGCCTCTGAGGACCTGCCGTGTGTCCCCACCTCTTTCCACATTAGTGGCGGGAGTGTGCCCTCTTAATCATGCTGGGATAACGGTGCCTCAGACTGGGTCCTTGGGACAAGTGTGTGGACACAGTGGGGAAGTCTGTCATTTTCAAGACATGTATCTTTCTCCATCGGTGCCTTGACAGTCCTACCTCGCCACTAAGTTGACTTTTCACTTTTCTCTGGTGAATAGAGAAAAATACTGCGGTCAACTGTCAGTGATGGATAATGTGAAGGGCAACATGGTGTGACATTTGCTGCCAGGATCACCAGACAAGTGACGGGGCTAAGGCCAATGGTGAATATTCATTCCCTTATTGCTGTGAAAAGACTGACAGGTCTCAGCCCATTTGGCGTGTACCGTCTTTGACACACATCTCTTCTCCCCAGGAGTCTGTGACGTGTGCAGCTCTGTTTGGATGGTGGATTCTCCACCATTCTTATACTTCACCCTGAAGACACTTTCTTCAAACATTCATTTATTTATGTCTCTCATCTATTTTTTCATCCATTTTTAAATCTATCATGGATTTTTATAAATTCACCCAAAGAATTAAAGTATGGTGACCACGTGGGCACAATCTGAGAGCTTTGTAATACTGTCTTATTTTTAAATGAAGTTGAGACAGTAGATTTCAATTCTAGTTTCATAGAACTATAAACTCATCGCTAAGGCCCATTGGGACCTGCTTCCTTTAACTCTCTAATGAAACACTGATGCCTGTAGAATTTATCAGCACCGTTGAAGATGACTTCTGTGAGTTGTTCTCTGTCACCTGCATCCCAGGTTGGACTGGAGACAGGGCCCATGTGGAAGGAAAACCAGCTCTGTGTTCTGCTAGTGGGTGCTTTTGTTATTTTGTTTTGTATTTCCTGGATATAACTGTCTGCTGTAATTAAAACATCAGCCAATTTAAGTTCTTAGGGTTTGTTTTATTTGTGTGTTGAGCTGTAAATCTCTGTTTTTATGAATGCAGGGAGAAGACAGAAGGAAAGCCCATACAGCACATGCCAAGATGCATTGTGAGCACACTGGCATGTGTCTGAGGACCCAGAGACAAATTGGTATTTAGGAGCACACAGAACACACCAGAGGGCTAAGCAATAGTTGAGCGGTTTCGATCAATCCAAAATGGGCAATCCGATCAAACGGATAATGCGTTTAATGGGGACTTACAGCAGCTTCTCCCTCTGAGGGGCAGCAAATCCAAAGCACTCCTCTGTAGGACAGGGAGAGACTCCTCTGCAGGATGAGTTAGATAATAACTTTCGTTGTTCAGCGTCCCCTCCCTGTAAAACACACCCCACATTTATCAGATGTTCTTCTCTTTAAAACTAAATTGTAAACATTAGAAATTCAGACCTGTGCAACTGTTCTGGGAATGTTTAAAAAGATAGTCCACTGATCAGTACTGTGAATAGTGTTAATACAAAGGTACTTTTTAATCTAATTTATAGAATAAATTAGCTGTTATAGTTTGTATCTAGATGTCCCCTCCAAAGCCTCATGTGTTCATAGGTGGGGCTTTTTGGAGGTGGCTGGATCTAGGGTGTATGAATGTGGAATAAGGGGGTGTGGTACTAAATTAACCCACTGATTGGTTTAGATAGTTCTGGGTGTGGCTAATGGGAAGATTCACCCTGGATGTAGGCGGAGTTGTAGCCTGGATGGGATACAAGAGAAAGGAAAGCTTGCTTTGTGGCTTTGCTGCTTCCTGCTGGCTACATCATGGACTGTGTCTCCTTTGTGATGCCCCTCTGCAATGCTGCTCTGCCTTGGATCAACTGCCCGTGCACTGAAGTCCTACAAGCGAGCAGCTAAAATAAACCTTCCCTCCTCTAACTCAGGGTGTTGGGTATTTTATTTCAGCAACAAGAAAAGTAACTAAGGTATTAGCATTCTAAAATTTGCTTTTTGTATACCAGCCTTCTTGATGTATAATTCACATACTGTACAATCCATCTACTTAATGTGTTTAATTCAATGGCTTTTAGTATATTCACAGAACTGACAACCATCAACCATCACCACAATCAATTTTGGAACATTTTGGTTTTTTTTGTCATCCTGAATAGAAATCTTGTGCCTGTTAGCAGTGAGTCTTTGCCTTCCACCCATCCCTCCTTCCCCTCTGCCCTTGGCCCTGGGACCCTCGCAGCAGGAACTGACCTTCTGTCTCTGCCGATCTGCTTCTTCTGAACACTCCATCTAAACAGACTCATGTACTATGTGATCTTTCATTACCGGCTCCTTCCACATAGCCTGTGTTTCCAAGGTTCATGTATGTTGTAGCTTGCACGTAAACTCTTCATTTAACCATCACTAGATAATCTTGAATATTTATATCTTTAGTTTCATACACTCTCACATAAATAATTCTGCCTCTATTATCCCTCTTTCATCCTCATTTATCTTGAGAAATTTGAAAACAATATTTTTAAAAATATCAGAATGATCCCAGATTTATCCTTAAATATTTAATATAAAAATACTAACTTTAAAACTTTTTTGTGGGTTTATTCCCACCCTGTTTTCATTTCCATATATTCATTTGAAAGCCAAAGCATTCAGTAGAAACACTGAACTTCTCCAGAGAGTGTGCTCTTTGGCTGTTTCAGAAGTTCTGGTGGTTTAGGTAAAGTTGAGCAGTTTCCCACATCTGTAGAGGTTCTGTCAACAGAACAGATTTCCCAAACCCTTTCATACAGAGGTGTTCAACCTGTGGCCCAGGGAGTGGACACCTCTGAAAGGCTACTTAGCTGAAAAAATTTTTAGCGACTCCCTTCTCAAAGAAAGTAAAGGAAAAGTGATACCAACATTCTGAATTAGAATGAGAATAATGTCCTTTGCTCGTGGTGTTCTTCCTTTTGTGTATTCCCTGATGTTGCCCCTTGGCCACAGCTGGCCTTTAGTTCACAGAGGCCATGACAGTCTCGATGACCTCAAGCCTGCCATAATGCCTCAAGTCTTTGTGTGTTGGCTTCCTGTTCCACTCACCAGTTTGGAAAGATTATAATGTCACATCCAATCGTGCGATTAAATGACCTTGACGAACAAATGGCCGACATACTAAAACAGATAATTCACGTGAACAGATGCAATCTTTTATCCTTATTTGCATTTGGTTTTATTTGTGTCCTTCTTAGGTATCTGTTTGGACAAAGAGTGTCTAGATAGGACAAGAAGTGAGAACAACCTGAGCCACACACAACCGTAGCCAAATTTATAATTAGGCCTGTAAAGAGCAGACTAAATGGAAATCATAGAAGCACAATGGAAAATTCTGCTCTTTAAGCCAGGGGAGTTCAAAAAGGCTTTCTTTAATATTATTCCAGGATATATAATTGTAATTAAAGAGCCAACATATTAGGTACCGTTCTTAATTTCATTAGCATTGGAGAAGTAATTAATACTAAAACATGCATACTGTGAAGGTTATCTTGTATGCGGTAATTTGTGGAACATTAAATTCATGGTGACCCAAAGAGTTCATGGATCCATAGAAGGCTAATGTGTGTTGCTTGGTATAAAGTCTAATTGGGCAGTTTAAAATTTATGATCTCCAGCAATGAGCGTTCTTAATAAAGCCAAGTGGAGTGTTCTGTTTCACAAAGATCATGTAAGAGACACAGTGTATTCTCATCTACAGAGTAGCTTTCTTTCCTATGTCATCCTTCTTCTCCTTCAATATAGAATACAAAAAGGATAAGTGAATCACTGCAATTTTTTTCAGCCCTACCATTCATAGGTTTAGTGTAGATTAAGAAGGAAAAAAAATGAATGAGCAATATTTTTGGTATGAATTCTTTGAAAAGTCAATTTTTGAAAATTTTTGGAACCAAAGGATGTGTTCCATGGAAAGTATTTTTTCCATAGTCTCATCATACTGAAAACTTTTGATATTAATTAAGAAGTGCAGATTTTGCTTGTTATCTTCTTGGTTTGTAGCTTACATTTAAGGAAAAATGATATAATTAGGATCTTGGACTAAGCAGGAATGTTGATTGAGGGTTAGATTTTGGTGCACACTTTATTTTGTTATACATCAATAACCACTGCAAAAATATTCTCCTGGCAATAACAGCATTAAATTTCCAGTGGCATATGATGCAATTTGTATCAACTGCCTCACTCTTGGTGCTGTGCTAAGACGACCTCGCTCTACTTAGTACTTTGAGCAATCATCCTTAACTGGGAGGGCCATGCTAACCACACTGTCAAATGAGTTGGTTCAAAATGAGCAGGCTGGAAAAAGAGATGATTTAGTTCCATGATCCACACACAACCTGGGTTATATTCAAAACCAGCCATGGACTGTGGATGTTATTAGAAGCGTGCTGCTCACTAGGTTGAATTTTGCAATCATATTTTTACAGATACGTCTGCTGGGAGTGGGTGCCCATTAGTAGCTCTGTGACACTACAAATGGCTTTTCAGCTGCAAGTCACTTCCTGTGCTATTTCCTAAATACTGTAAAAATGTAAAAAGAGCAAGGAGGAAGAGAGTACTTTCTTTTCCTTTAAAAGGTATTAAATGAAAGACAGAGTTGGGGGAGTTTGCTTTGGGCATCTCCAGGCTACAGGCCGCCTGGAGAACAGAGGCCACCTCCTTTTCATCATGAGTGCCTGGACAGCGTTCTGTAATTCAGCAGTAACTGTGCTGATATTGGTTCTTGTACTTGCCCCTGCTTTTTTTTTTTTTTTTTTAAACTTGCAGTCTTAATCATCATTTTTTTCCTTTTTCTGGTTCTGGGATTCAGCACAGGGCCTTGCAGATGATGAACACACTCTCTTCCACTGAGCTGTACCACCATCCCGTCCTACCATCATTCATTTTCTTTTTAAGTTTATTAGTACATGTGTATAGTACATGCTTACATTCCTTGTGCGGCTGTGGTACATGTACATACATTGTTCAATTTTGAGTATTCTTTCCTTGTCCATATTGCATTAGGTGTCATGATCACTGTTCTCAGGAAGCTATGATGTGGTTCTTTTGGTCAAGAAACACTGAAACCCAAAGTTTCCAAATTATATTGGAGTTTTTACTAACCTAGTACACTATTGTTTATCTATCACTCCGGTGTGTAGTAGAGAGAAAGAGAGAGAGAGAGAGAGAGAGAGAGAGAGAGAGGGAGAGAGAGACCAAAAGTTCTGCAAATAAAGGACAGAATTGTCTCTTTTCTGACACTTGGTACCATAGATTTTAGTAGATTCTGTGACGATAGTGCTAATTGTTAATAACACCTACTAAATAATCAGAGTGAACAGATTAATCAGAAACAGCTCTACAGCTGTGGAAGATGGATATTTCTTAGTGCACAGGAATTGCCCAAGTGTTCAAGTTTCTGCCAATTATGGTGTCAGGGTGTGTTAGTCCTTTTTCCATCACTGGGACAAGATACCTGGCACCTCCAACTTGCAGAAGGAGAGGTTTATCATGGCTCTCCATTTCAGAGGGTTCCTGGCTCTAGGGAAGAGGTGGCAGGGTGGAAGGGCCTGGCCATGGCAGTCAGGACACAGGAAGAGGGCAAGGAGGAGCCTGAGAAAGAATACACCCTTCCAGGCCTAGTAGCCCACCTGTTCTCACCAGGCCCCAGCTCCTAACAGCCCACTCAGCTGTGAACTCATCAATGGTTTCAAACATCAATGAGTATGGCACCCAAGCGATTCAATAACCTTCCAAAAGTCCCACCTCTGAACACATCAGATTTGGGGGGAAATTTTAGATCAAACCCATAAGATGGGAGAAAAATTAATTTCCCTGTTGGATGCAGGTTAGGAGCTCACTCTTTTTACCAAAATTGATGAAATAGGCTTTTCCTTTAATTTGTTGATTTCTATATGTTTATTGTGGACCTGTTAGTTCTGGAGCTTCCTATTGAACTAGATGAGTCAGTCCCTCCTCATGGTGCTGAGGTCGGCACAGGCAAGACACAAAGGATGACAAAAAATGAAAATGTGAAACAAGCAGGGAACTTGTTGGTAAGTAAAAGAGCAAGAGGCCTACTTTGAAGAGCATGTGGGGACAGACACATCTTTATACACATCAATCAGTACTGCCTTGGTTTGGAAGAGGAAAGCAGTCTCAACAGAAATGCATGCCATGTATCATAGAAGTTAAACTCTCAGCCAACAAAGAAAACCTCAGTGTCTTACTCCTGTGGAGAAACATTCTGATTTCTTTATGTGGTCCCAGTGTTTTACTCCCTGGGATAACACAGCAGCACTTTTTTTTTTTAAATTTTAAACCAAGAACATATATTGGTACATTCTACATACAATGGTCACATTCATTACATTTATTCTGTACCTATACATGATGCATCTTGGTTCTCCCCCCCTCCCCGACCCTCCCCTCTGCTCCCTCCCTCCCTATTTACAGCAGGTT
>PVJO010023420.1:0-26164 GCA_004026905.1 Hystrix cristata | reverse complement strand
GAAAAGATATAGAGGTAATGAGGAAAGTTCTATTAGATGTAAAACTTACAATAGGATATTACTTATGCTTTGGGAAACTTGAGTAGATAGTTTACAAACAGTGAAAGGTGATAGTAGTGGGTCAAACCATGTAAATTCTATACAATATTTACTCATATGAAAAAGGAAAAGGAGAGAGAAAAGAAGAAGAAAAGGAAAAACAGCATTTGCTTAAGGAAGGAAAGATATGAGCCAAGCAGGAGTCAATAAAAGTAAAAAAATCAAAACAACAAAAACAAGAAAGAACATATAGACAAGAGAATGTATTGGACAAGTATCAAGATGAATAAGAGAAAGAGAAAATAAGGAGAAACAAAACCAACATATACATATATTATGTATAGATACACATACAGTGGGATTTCTCTGATGGCCACCACTCTGTGGGGGGCACAGGCCGAAACCTGATTCTGTGCTCGTTCGCCCTACTGAGCCTGCAGTGGTCAGCACTGCTGGGTACTATGTGGATCCTGGCCTCCAAGCATGAAGTCTGGGGGCAGTTGTCAGACTGCAGCAATCTGGAGGATCTTTGGTAACCCACCCACATCTCCTTATAGTTTATGTCTCTAAAATTTTCCTTAGTGGTGTGGGTATTGTTGGCTTTACCAGATAGTGATGACTTATATCAGAAGAGAAATGGGAAAAGGAAAAAAAAAAAATAAAAGAAGACACTGAGGGAGAGAGGTAACAGTGCTTTCAGTGCAAGGTGTTTCCCACCCTATTTGATGTTCACCCTGCTGGTGCGCGGGCCAAGCCAGAGCAGATCCGCACCGGGAAGCGGCCTAACCTGCAAGCTCAAGCCTCCTGCCCACGATGGAGTCGAGTTTCTTTTTCTTGTATCGCCCTTAGGAATCCAGTACTTGTTACCAGCTTCTTGTAGCTAGAATCTCTGTGTGGTTGTTTCCAACACAAGTTGTTTTAACTTTTTCAGGCATGAGACAGTAACAAATCTTCTGTGTCTTCCAATATATTTAAGTGATCTGGGTAGAACCCACAGCTCCTCTGATTAGACTGAAATATAGTACCACTTCATTCTCTGCCATGGGGAAGTGGTCAATCACAATTTAGAAACAGATTTATCGTATGAAATGTCTTAATCAAATCTTGGCCTCCTTAATTTGGCTGTAGTATCAAAGGGCAATGGGACTAGTTTTTTCTTTTCTGTCTGTTCTCCTCTCTCTCTCTCTCTCTTTCTGTCTCTCTCTCTCTCCCTTTCTTTCTTTGCAGTGCTGGAGTTTGAACTCAGCTGAGCTACATCACAATCCCTATTTTTGTTTTCCCTAATCCTATTTTATTTTATTTTATTTTTTATTTTGAGACAGAGTCATGCTAATTCATTAAGTTGCCCAGGCTGGGCTTGAACTTGTGGTCTTCCTGCCTCAGCATCCCAGAGTGCTGACATTACAGCCTCCCAGAGTGTTGGCATCATCTGCCTCAGCGTCCCAGAGTGCTGGCATCACCAACCCCAGCTTGGGACTGATTCTTAAATATTCCTTGGGAAATTATGTATCAGAGACAAGTTGTCATATACTCATTCTGGTATCTGATATTTCTTTATTGGTGGCTCAGTTTAAAAATGGAGCAATAAGCATCCCCCCGTACATGGGTTAAAGGTGTATATTAAGTTTCATGAAGCCTGAAGGTCAGTAACATTCACTCTGTTCCTAAAGAATATAGATCTTAGAAAGTTTTAGCTTTCCTTAGCCAGTCTTGTCTGTCCTTTTATCATCCACTTTTCTATCTTGTTTTCTAATATCACAAATTAGAGACCAGTTGTACTGATATAGACAGGGTTTGTGTGCATTTACCCATGGTTTACCATACGCTTGACTCGCCATTTCTTCTTGTACTCAGACTTTCCCTCTTGACTGTCTTTGTTCTTTACCAAGTACATTTTTTTAGAATTTCTTTATTGAAGATCTGCTCCTTGAATATTCTCTATTCAAGTGTTTATTTATCCTGAGGGGCTATTTGTTACACATCAAATCACCTACATCTCAAGACTGCCATTGTTAGGGATAAAGGAGAATATCATGTGGTTTCCAGCTCCCATCGAGTCAAGTTTAATTCATAAGGTTTTAGTTCTCTTACAAATGATTAACTGGTGTCCAGTGGAGTCCTGGGTTGATATTAGCAGGGAGTGATGGTGTGGAGCAAGGGGTACAATGGCCAGGTATGCAATGAAGTACTATCAGACTGCTCCTAGATTCGGCATCTATTTCAATTTATTGGAACCTACACAGAGCTGGTCACTACAGTGGCAGCTTGTATGAGTCAGGTGAATCTGAGAGGCTCTGAGGTAGTGCAAAATAAATGGCCTATTTCAGTGTGTGTTTTGTGATTTTCTCTTTTCCTTTCTTGTTTGCTTATTCTCTTTCTTTTTTGGCAAGTAATATTTGTAGAAAATGTATTGTAAGTATTTTTTGAAACCTAGGTTTAGAAGCAGTTGTGTTTATTTTTGTGAGATTTCTGGCCTTCTTAGAATGAATCTGTGTGTGTGTGTGTGTGTGTATGTGTGTGGGTGTGTGCATGTGTGTGTGTGTTAAATTCTCAGAATCTGTGTGACTGCTAGATCTAATCTTACATGAATACCAGCTTGGACTTGCAAATTCTCAGGAGAGATCCTACTACTCCCACCAACAAAGACAAGGCTAAAGAATGGAGATATCATCATCATTACTCTCTGTGAGCTGGGTCTTTTATCCCCCTTTCTTAGTGAATACAGCTCCTGAGGGACTAGGCCTTATAAAGGAATCTTCTACCCCACTTCTCTCTTTGTTTAGATCCAGTCATTGTTCTTTTAAAACCCAAAACTCTAGGCTGCCAAAGATCCACAGATAACCTCGGGTTATCGCAGGGCAGCTGCTGAAGTTAGCACTTCCTGTTTCTCTGGACTCATGCTTGCTCTTCTTTTTCAGGAACTGAGGACTTCTTTCATTTTCTTGCTAACTCATTATCTATCTGTCTGTATGTTGGAATGTAATAATAATAATGATAATAATAGTATATTTATTCCTGCCTTTTTAGGTATTCTGTACCAGGAATATTTTCCTTTTTATTTTGTATTCTCTTAAGCCAATACCAAACTGTTACTGAATTATACATTTGCCATTATGGAGTTGTTTCTACTTTTTATTACCTAAAAATTGATAAGCATGTTCTTTGAGTCTTTCTTTTGCTAATGTCTTAGCATTTATAATGCTAAGAATTCTTGGAAGCCCCTATTGCCATTCTGCTCCTAGAGTTGTTTTACCCTTAAGACTCAACTTTATATTGCCTCATTCCTTACATTCTGTCCTGTCCCTAAAATGAAGTGTAGAAGTTCTTGTTATTTTAAAAGGAAACAGGTCCTGGTCATCATTTACTGCTTAAAAAATTCTCCCTGTGGCTTAAAACAATAGCAATCATTTTATTACTACATTTTGCTTTTATGTAATTTATAATTATCTTTTGAAGTTTTGGGGAGCTCCCGAGTTCAAGTGGTGTGTTCTTATGGAGGGTTCCTCATGCAGTCGTGATGACTGGAGTTGGAGTCATCACAAAGGATTCTTCAAGTCCATGCTTTAAGGTTGATGCTGAATGTCCACTGAATCCTTAGCTGGACTATGGTTAAAACACATGGCCGGAACAAATGATCCCTCTGTTTAGCCGGAGTTTCCTCATAGCATGGTGGCTGAGATTGTCCTGAGAAGAACAGTGAGTTAAAAGCTGTATTTCCTTTTATGGTCCACCCTTGAAAGTTCTCACTTCTGCTGCATTTTATTTATTAGAACAGAATTACCAAGACTTGCCAAATTTGCAGGGAAGAAAATTGGGCTCCATATTTTTGAATAAGGATCAAGAAATTGTGGCCATGTGTTATAACCACCACATATTTAAATAGCCAAATACAGGAAGGTACCAAATATATGCACGCTTTAACATTTTTTATTGTGGTGGTCATTGGTTTTCAAATCCTGATCCTTTTTGACTGAAGTCCAAATGTACATTAGCTCTGACTCCTAATTACTCCTTAGTCTTTGCTCCTTATATCTTCTTCTGGACAAACCTTTCTTATACATTCAAGGTCTGAAGGGGCATCTGTCCTATGGTAGCCCTTATCATGCCTAACAAGGACTATTCAAATAAACTTTCTCTGTTCTCTTTGTGTCCAGGTTACCCACCTTCTCTATGCTGATACAGTTCCAAGCAGTCAATCTGATCATGTTTCTCCCATGACTGAAAAACACTGGTGTCCCTTCATTTCCAGGTCCTCAAAGTGGCACAAAAGACTTCCCATGATTGGCTCACCCTTTTTGATATCTCACCTCTCATTCTCCATTTGTTCTTTATACTCTGGCAGGGCTAAACACCATGTCTTTTCGCATTTCTGTGCTTTGTAGTATGTTGTTCATCCTCTCTAGACTACCCACCCCTAATTCATCTGCTTGTAAATATTAGCCATTCTTAAGATAATTCATAGAGACATCAGCATTCCTATATTGGTAGCATCCATTTTTCAGTCCATTTGCTCTACCTAAAGATATTTTCTTTTGAAACCTCTCGAATCTCTTCCAAATCTCTACTTCTTCCTGGCAGGATGCAATAAATACACTGATCTCTCCCTTCTGACATTAGAAGTAGCACTTGTCAGCGCTGGGTAAAAGCTCAGCAATTTTTGAGATGTACGAATCTTCAAAGGACAATGCTAATTTCTCTCAGTAGTCTCACCCCGATTTCTTTTGGTAACAATACCAACAGTCATAATCCATGTTGTCCCCAACTGTGAGGATATAGCTTTACAGAATTTTCTTAAATATCAACTAGAACCAAGACTTCTCTGTAGAGACACAACTTAGAAACAGGTTATTCAGCAACATAAGAGAATTATAACATTATGAAAAATAAATAGGGCTGGGGATGTAGCTCAGTGGTAGAGTGCATGATTAACATGTACAAATCTCTGGGTTGAATTCCCAGCACTACACACACACACACACACACACACACACACACACGATATCATTACAGAATTAATATAGCACATAAAACTTTAAATCTAGGGAGAAGAAAATTATTAAAGTGTAAGTAATTCATACACCATAATTTCAACTCCCCTATTGTTAGACATACGAATATTTCCAATTTTCCTTTATATACAGCAGGTACAAAGAGTTATTTTTTCTTAATTTTTGCTTATGTATTTTTGTATAGAATCCTTCTTAGGAGTGGAGCTAATATACGTCGAAAGATAGGAGTTTTTTTAAGGCTCTTTATCTGTGTTCTCACATTCGCCGTTATTCCCAACAGTGCATGAGAGTTCTATTTAACATCACCCTCACAAGCTTTGGCACTATTAACTTTTGTTAAGGTTTTGCTAATTTGTAAGTTAAAAAATAAAACCTTTCTTCAATTTATAATTCATTAAAGTTGAGTGTTTTCTACATTTTTATGAGTTAGGAGCTAGATTGGATCTGGAAATACAAGAGATTTTGGTGGGTTTAGAAGGCAGGGTAGACATTTTGGGTGAAAGGAAGTGCATTAAAACAGCCTTTAAAAAGGATTATTTTGTGTCCAAATTATTTTTCTTAAGAATATAATTTGAAAAATCTTCATTTTTTCACAGATGAAAGAATCGTTGTATGCCATCTCTTTAGATTGCAAATGTACTATAAATAAGACTTTATAACAATTAAATCTTCTTAATCCTCTCTCAGATTTCTACTTAAAGTATTTCTGTTCAATTATAACCCTTTTGTTCTGAATAAGGTGACATATTTATGGCATCTGATCGTTTCTACATAGCCTAATTATGAAAGAGAGCGAACTTTAAAATTTTGTAAGTTGGTACCAATTAAACTATGTAAATAAATGTTTCCTGAAGTTCTGTCGTTTACTTCATTATCTTTAATTTTTTCACTAAACTAGCTCTACTTCTACTTATGGCGAAGGCACTATGACAGGTTGTGTTGATAAAATAAATATTTGGCTCTCTTTGTTACTACATCTTTTGAAACTCCTGGGAAATACAACCTTGTCCCCAAAATTAAATGAACCTGTCCTTTGAACCACTTACCGTATTATTGCTCTGTCCCTAGACTTGCAAACTTTGATTTTTAAGGTCTCTTGGGAAGTGATTTATTTAGCCTGAATCTTGGCCACTACTCACAACCAGCTGTTTATTTTTTATTTTTAAGGTATCTCCCTTCCGTATTTCAGTTTAATAGTTTGATTTGAATGAGAAAACAGAATCTTTGGTCTATCTAGGGCCCACATACAACTGCTTTATTATATCCTAGGTGTCTGGCCATTTTGTATATTCTAATGGACATCAAACCAATTTACTAATGAAAATACTGTGACACTGGAAGTTTCAGTTTATACACCAGAAAATAATTTTTATGAACATTGTCTGTCCATCAGGTTATCAATTAGATGTATCCGACTGGTAATAAGGAAGGAGATTTAGGTTAGAGATAAAATATGGATATTGTGTACAAATAGATATTCTAAAATAAACTATTGACAAATGCTTAGAAAGGAGAAGAACAACTCAGGCTTTATAAAATCAGCATTAAGAATTCTGGCAGGAAAGGAAAGGCTGGCAAGAGAACAAGAACAATGTCAAAAGAATGGGGAGGTATGGGGGGGTTAGAAGAGCAAGGTGTCCTGTGATGCAGGTGTACAGCTCCAATATTGCTCGCTCTCCCTCTCTCTCTTTCTCTCTCTCTCTTCTCTCTCTCTGAGACTTCCAAAAGTCATGTACAATAGGTTTAAGTATTAACTAAAAATAGTAAGCAAATTAAGGGAGCAGGCCTTTCCTGTGTTTAGTCATGGTCTCTGCAAATTTCTCCTAGCAGTATTTTTCAATCCTGGCTACACATTGGAGTCATCTGAGGGAGCTTTAAAAACTACCTGTGCTCAGTTTCACCCCCTAAGCAATTAGAATCTCTAGGGAAGAGGACCAAGTATCAATATTTTTAAAAAACCACATGTGCTAACGGATATTCAAGGTTGAGAAATTCTGCCGCAGAAGCTGTGAACTCAGCAGTAATTACTGACATTGTCAACCCAGAAAAATCCTGAGGCAGTTAGGAGAGCATTTTGTGGCTAGTTTTGTAGTCTCTGTGGTGTCTGTAGAAATCATATCTAAAAATATCTTCTCTCCTCAGAAGCTTCAATGTCCATCTGCCTACCACACCTAGTAGCATCTATGAGATGTACTTCCAGCATAGATCATTTTAGCTATCACTAGTTCCCTCTGTGCAAATATGTGACATGGGGTGGGGTTGGGAAGATGCCTAAATAGAGTGTGGAAAGAGGAAAAAAAAAAAACAGGAGAGACGAAATGTTGGTATCTTACCAATGCAATTGGCAATTTATGTATTATGAAAAAGGCTGGTTTCACAATCTTAGCTTTTAAGATGATCGAGGAAAGAGTGAAGAATAAAGTGTGGTTAAACAAGAACAAAAACATAAGAAGATGCTGCTTCTATTTGAAATGTTTATTTCCATTCAAGTGTCCCCATTTGGTTTACTTTGATCTGGAACATTTGAAAAATGACTTCCCTCTGAGAATATTGTTTAAAAAATTAAAAGACCAAAAAAAAAGCCAAAGTAATGCTAAACTGATCATTGTTTCCAAAGTTTTCATAGATAATTTTTCCAAATGACCCAGAATAACAGGATAAGAAGAAATGCTTTAAACAATAGCTGTTCAATAACATTCTCCTTGTCTGCCTTCCCAATAACACCAGAACAATAGGCTTTGAATCCAAGCCTAATATGGAATTGAAAAATTGCAGACTTAGGGTTTATGATGTACACAACCCAGCTGGAGCATTTGACGAACAATGGCAGGGAAGTTTGGTGAAGCCAATCTTGCTTGCTGCGGTACTGCCACAGGGGAACGATAGGTTTTAAAGGACACAGCCTAATTTCTCTCTGCAGCTGGGTGTCATTGACTAATGAAAATATATTGGCACACTGCTCACGGGTTATTGTTCCATGTAACTGCACCTCTTAGCTGGGGATTTGTAAGCAGGCCATGATTGAAAGAAATATGACGGTGGTCATTTATTAAAATATTCCAAATACAGGCTGCCCTATTTATTGGAAACAAAGTTTGACAAGATTATGTTGATATGAGAAACAGATACTGAAACATCCCCATGTATAGGCCCTGCCAATGTCAACTGGGCAGAATTACAGTCCTCAAATATTTATATATGAAAATGAAATGCAACTATTAATACTTCCAGGAAGTGACACAGTGTGAGAGGAGAAATAGACATGAGGAATAGGATCCTGGGCTACTCCTAACAGGCCAATTTATCATTTTCATAAAATAGCTGCTTGTCTCATTTGCAGGAAGTCCTCAAAGAGTGGGAAAAAGCATAAACACTTCTAAACCTCTAAAAATGAAGCAATTTTACACAAAAGTGCCCAAAAACCTGATGACTAAATTAATGTTTAAGAAAAGCTTCATTTTTATAAGGCTAATTTCTTTTGGGCTGATTTAAACTCCAGTCAGTTTATTTATTTAGTCATCTAGAAAGCATGCTTCATTAACTTGGATAATGTAATTTTGATTTTCTTTGCTTTGGTATTGTTTTGTGGAGAAAACTCTCAAAGCAAGCAAAGGTAAATGTCCAAACAGGCCATACTCCCCCTAAAATCTACATAAAACAATAGAAAAGGCATTAGTCTATGAATCAGAAGATCTGAGTTTTCAACCTGAGCTGTGCCTCTGGTTGGAATTGTGGAGAAGATGCGTTCTCACGCAGGGCCTAATTTTGTTACTTCCTGTTATGTCTACTTTCTGTCTTTTGAATTTTTGGATGTAACAGTATACTATCTTTCTTCTCTATTTTAGAAGTGTATGTCTGATATTCAGCAAATTACTCATTTCTAAAACCCGGTTTCTTATAAGGTTTGCATCCATTAGTTCAAGGAGGACTATGAGCAGCCAGAAGATCCCAGATCCTGCGGACCTTTGGGATCTTCCTGCCCTCTCCTCTTCCTTGTCCCCTTTCTTTTGTCCCTTCCTGTCCTCTATTGCTGAGTTTTCATGTTTTCTGCACTCCATCCTTTCCTGATTCTCACATTTCTGTTCCTCAGTGTTACTTTCGGCCTTTTAGCAGGCCCCTCTCTGAGGTGGGCAGCCAGGAGTGCTTTTTGCAAGGCTCGAGGTCTTTCTTCCTGCCCTCGAAGTGTAGGCTGATTGAGCAAAGTCAATTGTCCTGTCCTTCAAACGCTGTGTTGCAGGCAAAACTACTCAACTAAAATTTAGAAATCTTCACAAGGCTGTTAAAACCATCACTTCAAAACAAAATGCTCGGAACTCTATAGTTGGAAGGAACACATTTTTGATAAATAAATAAATTTACTAATTTGTTGAATTAATTGTCAATGAATTGTGCTAGACTAAAGCTGAAGTCTTTTTTTCTTTTCCCTTTTCTTCTTTCCGTTCTTTTATAGCTGGCCCTTCCTTCTCTCCTTTTTAACCATCTTCAGTCAACATTTAGTTTGCTGATGATGACTTCTGATACTGATCTGGATAAAGTGGTTGGCAGGAATGTGTAGAAGATGGAAAAAACATGACTTAATTGCTGCAGTTTCCAAGCTCCATCCCAAGCATGATGTTCTAAAGTTATTTCCAGAGTTTGGTTCAGGAGCAGAAGTTTGATTCAATAGCATGCTGAGGATGCAAGGAGAGTTACAAAAACTGTTAGCACTTCCAATTACTTTTCTGAATGAATGAGGATTTTCTCAGTACTGTATAATAAAAATAAAGAAAAATTTGATGCTGAGACTGATTTGTTTGCATCCATAACCTCAATTTTGAGATTTCAAAAAATATCATTTTTCTTTGACTGATGGTATAAGTAAATGTTGCACATAATACTCATATAATAATTTCATACTAATAAAATGGAGTCTTTATCAGTGACATATATTTCAGTTATATAAGATTTGATTCAGGAGAAAAATGGTTCAATTGTTAATTAAAAACGCTTGAAAACCACTGAATAAATATAAAGAAGAGAACTCTGGACTTGCAAAATAAAGACTTGGCTTTATATTCGTACTCCAGCAGTTACTGGATTAATGACCTTGAGAAATCATTTGAAAATTTTGGCCTTCAGTTTAAATCTGTGACATGAGAGACAATTGCTAGTATCTCTTTTTCACAAAGCAAGAAAACAAATAAAAATAACTTATATGATGGCTAAGAATCACAGGAGATATCTGAATGTTTAAGACAGAGCTGGTTGATGCAAAGAAATGTTCAATAGGTAACAAATATAGAGGAATAATATTTATCTCAGATTTATCTCATGCAGCTACATAGCACTAATCTGCTTGCTCTTTGTCTCAACTAGTGGCCCTGCATATCATGTTGCTCAGAAAAACACAGGGGTTACTGTGGGTCAGTATGGAGAATTCATATATACTCAGGGTTATCATTATAAAGTCTATTCCATTCCTACCCATGAAGACCTTGACACTGACTTTCACTACAGGCTAAACATACGTGATAAGATTTTCACACATCCCACATTTGTATACACTGTTCATCTATAGGGTATACTTTCCTCAGTAAAATGCAGACTCTTTGTGAGACTTATTGCTGAGCAATCCTGAGTGGAAAATAATAGATTCATGTGGTAGTTAAGTATAATTACCTAGTGTCATTTTGATTAGCTTGGGAGCTACCTAGGATATTGGTAAAGCACACTTCTGAGTGACCTATAGTGACCTTGGGTACTATGTATAGTCCCTGGCCCCTTCCTCTTTGACACTGTTTCTCTGCTGTTTCCAGACCACCATGAACTAAGCAGCTTTGCTTCACCACACCTTTTCACCATGGTGTTCCTGCCTTGGACCCAGCAGGTCATGGACTGAATCCACTGAAACCGTGAGCCAAATTAAACCTCTCCTTTTAGTTGTGGGAAGTAGGTGTTGGATCTCTGTGTTGGGAAAGCTGACTAATGCACCTCATAAGTGTTCGGGTACTTCTTCAGCCTGTTTTCCTTGCTCAATAGGCAACCTGGATTCAAATTTCTGCCTTATTGAAATTATAAATTGCTATATATTCTGGATTTTCATGAGCATTCTAGATATGTCTAAACATTATAAATTAAATACTACCCTGCTGAGGGTCTACTGGGCAAAAAGTGCAACTTATTATTAAAAGCTCAGGTTTCACGAGATGTAAAGACCTGAATCTGAAGGCCAGCTTTGCACTTACTACTTAGGTACTTTTTGTGTAAACTAGTGAGCTTCAGGCTCATCCATTATAAGGTGGGAATAAGAAAAAGATTCTAGGTCTAAAATAAGATTCAAGTTAAATTGCTAAAATCAACTGGCTTAATAGTGGATTTGTTGAATAAATTTTTTTATGTGACTCTAATTTACAAAATTTACCAATTTACAAAATAATTCTTCATGATTAAATCTAAAGCTCACTGCATTTAATATTGAATGAGATGGTCCCAATGACTTTGGAAGACTGTGAAGTTTTGCTTGACCAGTTTTCATTGTCTTCTTAATAGCATTACAAGGAATAGAATCATATCTTTGTACTCCATTGCCGGGAAACTTATTGAATTTGGTACTAGACAGTTTGGCATGAACATTTTGTTCTGCTCCTCATGGTTTATCTGGTACTCAACATGAAAGGTAGAACTTGTCTGTGTCGATTGCCTCGTGACCCACTGCCCTTTCCGGCTAAAACAATTTATTTGGTACTCGATGTTTTTGGTACTTGCTGTGTTTCCTGGAACCAATTAATGGCAAGTACCGCTGGATTCAATTTGTTGTAAGCTGCAAGGCAGTTTGATATTTGTACAAATCATTTAATAATCAGAAAAGCATATTTTTCTGTTATATAACATTTAAGAAGTTCAAGTGGGATTCTTTTCAATTTAAATTGAATTTTTAAAGCATTTTTGTTTTATTAGTGTATCTTAGTTTTACAGAAGAGTGGGTGTTAGTTTTATTTTAGATTATTTGTACGTTACATAACACACTTTGGTTATTTTCCCTCCCTATTTCCCCTGTCCCCTTGCCTCCCTCTCCCTCTGGCCCTCTTTTCTGATGGTCTCCTTTCTACTTTCCTTTAGTCTCTTTAAAGTTAAGATTCCACATATGAGAGGAAATATGTTATATTGGACTTTGAGTCTGACCTATTTCACTCAACATGATGATCTCCAGTTCCACACATTGTCTAGCAAATGACATGATTTCATTCTTTATGCCGAAATAATACTCATTGTGCATATATACCACATTTTCTTTATCCTTTCATGCATTGATGGTCACATAGGCTGTTTTCATAGCTTAGTTACTGTGAATTGCACTGCAGTGAACATGGGCATGTGGGTATTTCCTTAGTGTGCTGACTTTAATTATTTTGGAAATATATCAAGGAGTGCTATAGCTAGAGCCAATGGTAGCTCTATTTTTCATTTTTAGCAGAAGGGCCAAACTGATTTTCATAGTGATTATACTAGTTTACATTTCCAAAAAGTATAGAAAGTTTCCTTTTTCCTTGTATCCTCAGTAGCAGTTACTGGGTTTTTTGTTGTTGTTGTTGTTGATTTTTGTATTTTTGATGATAGTCCTCTCTATTAAACTCTTTTTAGATCTTCTGGTATGCCATTTTCTCTTTTACTTTTCTTTTACCACTTTTAAGGGTTTTTTAAATTACATTTTCAAGTAGAGTATCAACTTCTATTTGGCTATTTGGAGATCTATATATTTGACAACTTGAATGGCAATGATTTGTGCTGCTTCTATTAAGTACAACACATATTTTTTGAGTGGCTTTGATATTCCTGTATTGGCTCTCATCATACAGTGAGGACAGGACAGCCAACATTCTGCTTTTTCATTTTCTATTCCAGTAGAGGATATCAACAATAAACAAAATGTGAAAGCTGCTGTGAAGGAGATAGAACAGGATGTCAGTATAGACAGTCCTATGGTGCTAGGGCAGGGATTGATTGCTATCTTAGACATGGTGATTAGAGAAAGCTTCTAGGGGGTAGAGACATTGTGCTTACTGGATTGACTTTGTTGGAAGTGAACTGTTCCGAGCCATGGGACAGTGAAATATTGGTGGAGTGATAGGAGAACAAAAAGCATCAGCCAAAGACAGTGTTTAGTTGCTTTGCTATTGTGGTTCATGCATCCCCAGCCGATGTATGTCTCCTTTCATTTGTAGTATGCTTGGTTTATCATATTATCTATCATATAAAGACAGTTTGTGGGTTTTATTTTTCTACTTCTTCCATACAAATGTTAAATATTGCTTATACTCAAAAACACAGTAGCACTATGGGAACGAAATATATGTACAGTAGTCCCTACTTACCTATAATTTATCTTTCTGTGGTTTCAGTTACCTAG
This sequence comes from Hystrix cristata, assembly GCA_004026905.1. Classification (NCBI taxonomy): domain Eukaryota; kingdom Metazoa; phylum Chordata; class Mammalia; order Rodentia; family Hystricidae; genus Hystrix; species Hystrix cristata. The sequence continues at coordinate 12,730 of PVJO010023420.1, read as the reverse complement.
AGTCAACCACAGTCCAAAAATATTAATATTTGTCTTGACTCTTTCAAGAAAGACCACATTGATATAACTTTTATTATAGGAGATTATAATTATTGTATTTTATTATTAGTTATTGTTAATCCCTTACTGTGCCTAAGTCATCCATTAAACTTCATCGTAAGTATGTATGTATAGGAAAAAATATAGTACATATGGGTTTGGTACTATTCATGGTTTCAGGCATCCACTGGGGGTTTTAAAATTTATCCCCAGAGGATGGTGGGGTACTACATATACAAAACAATCTGGAAATTTTTGGCAAAAATGTTTCCAGAATATACTTTCAATGATATAGCTTTAAACCGCTGTAGCAGCATTTTAGTGCCATATTAATGGGTTCATTTACTTCAAAGCCTGCTCCAAACCATAACATCTTTGAAGGAAATGTATTGAAAAGAAGCTTTATAAAAGCTCCTCAGCATTATTTCATTTACAAAACTTTCTCAGGCTAATTGTCACTCTAACAGAACATAAAGAGATACCAATTCTATCAGGATTTATATAGGTAAAAGCCTTTTATTTTAGTGCAAAATGAATATATATTGCCCTCAGAATAAAATGAAAAAAATGTTAAAAATGCATCATAGGGCTACTTGGAAAATATAGGCGAGGGACAATATGGAATCATGCCTGCTTCGCAGAGAATGTGCAACTGAATTTGTCAGCTAAAGCATTAAGCCACCACATCTGAGGGAGTACAGGCTGCTGTTTAAGAGCCCTTGAGGGCCTTCTGCAACACCACCTGTAACCTTTATTTCAGTGGCTTGGAAACCTTCCTGCTTGTCTGTGTCATCTGGTAAGCTTGTTGGAAACAGATTTCTGGCCTCTTCCTCAGATCTATGGGTCAAAATCTCCAGAATAGGGCCAACAAAAACACGAACAAACGCTTGCCAGGTGCTTCTGCTGCATGATACAGGGAGCTCAGGCCTATATTTAGAAACTATCTCTGTATATTAAGAAAACAAATCCATGCAAGAGAATTGTAGGAAAATTGCTTGCAAATAGTGTTTTCCTAAACGATTGGCAGGGTGTCACCTGTGTTGACTATGGAGGTGGTAGTGTTAAGAGCGAGGCCAAACACAGAAGGTTCTGAAGGCCCTGGCCTTGCTTCAATAAAGCATCTCTGTTTTTATCTCTCTTAATCTGCATTTTCAAAATGTTGAAATACTCTGCTTGTGTACTTGGTGGGATTAAAAGTAATATGGAACCAGACATGAATAGGGGACATGTAGTAATAGAAAAGCTGTAGGATATTGGAAAGAGGGGCCTCATGTTGGGACAGACCTCAGGCTGGATTTGTTTAATTCTAGGCAAACGTAAGTTTGTGCCTGTTATTTTCACATCACTATTTTCCCTCTGCCTTTCCAAAGCCACGATCTCTGATAGGAGGGTTTGATAAATTAAACTAAGCTCTTGACAGGACAATTGTACACTCAGACAGATCCAAAAAGTTCTTGCGATACAGGCATGATGTCATTCTCACTAGGCATCAATGAGTGATGTACAGGCTGCTGTTAATAGGAAGCCCTCACCCCTCGGTGGAGAACAAGCTAGCTATTATAGCTCCTTGGCGCAGGGATGAAATGTGGAACTCTCATCTTTTGAAGACAGAATTGGGAGTTATTTTGTCCCTTCGATTTTAGTAGCGTTTATGCTTTCCCTGAGAAACTCTTGATGGACGATTTTGTGGCCAGTTTACCTTCTTTATGTTTCTCTGTTTCTGGCAATAGGTGGCTCTCAGTTGAGCAGAGACTAGAATGTCTCTTGAGTGGTGACTTAATTCATTTCTTTGTGGTTAGTCCAAGTCTAGTTCTCTCATCTCTTCTCACACCATACTTTCTTTTGGGTGATCTTTCTCTTTTTCTTTCCCTTCTCTGTCTGGGATGCCCTTGTTTAGTTCCCGTGATGAATAGTCTGGCCTTTCCTTCATTGTAATTTGAATAAAGCAGAAACTTTATGTCTTGTTCCTTCAAGAACTGACCTTTTGGATTCCAGAATTCTTAGTTTTTATTAAACAGTCTGACTTAGAAGATTATGCCTCTGAGTTTTGTAATCAGAATTTTGAAGTCTCTGCATTTGGTTGTGCAAGATTTCCTCGTATACTGGGCAAGGGGTAGTAAGTAGGTTTAAAAAAAGACTTTCTTGGAATGGATAACATAGTGGTCGATTTCTCAAAGTATTACCTTATTGTTGTGATAAGAATTTACGATTGGAGATAAGGAAATGTTTTGAGACTAAAATAACATTTTATAACCCACTAATAATACTAATAAAATTGCAGAAACAAGTATGAGTGCTCTACAGTGGAAGAATTTGGAATAAAGAGGCATTTTATGATCAAGATTTTGACTGAAATTTTAAATGAAAAGGTATTTTATGAATAAAACTTGGCATGGGTTGAAGACCAGAGTTCGGTGTCATATCGTGTCAGATTTAGGTGTCAAACTAATGCAGAAAACCACACATGAAGAAAAGCAGTTTCAAGGCTACCCAAGAATTGGAGAGAACTATAACTCACATCAACCATGTGAGTATGCAATCGCGTATCTATTACATCTACATATTATAGGTAGGCAATATTATGGCTATTCCCAGACATTGACTCGTAACTAGGGTGGAAAGAAAGAACTGAATCTATTTTATTGTCTTGTCTCTTTGTAGATAACTTCCTTCCATAGGACATTTTTGTTTAAAGTTTTATTCCACGGACTGAGTATTAGCCTAAAAATGTTTTGAGTATTTGCCAAGGCCTATAATTTCGAATTCTGAGTCATAGAACCTTTTGATAGCCTGTCCAAGGGAAACAATATCCATAGAAGAAGTACTTGAAAGATATAGAATCTATTCATTTCTTTCTGAAATTCTTAATGAGGCTATGATGGTCATCTGGGCCATTAGAATTATTTATTGTGTGGGATTGTCCTGTATATTTTAGTAGGTTTTAAATGGCCAGAACTTGCCAATTAAATCCCAGAAGTGCCCACCTCCCACCTCTGTGAAACTAACAATTGTATTTGCACAGTTCTAAAGCCATACAATTCCTGTTTAGGTACCATTGCTAGACAACCTAAAATAAATTAATTGATAACCCAAAGAATTTACTACTTGAATAGATTAGGGAGGCAACTCAATAGAATCCTAACTAGTATTAATTCTTTTTGAATCATCACTCTAAGAAACTTTTTACTTCGTTTACTATGAAGATATAAGATATCTTTGTCATTGCGACTAAACACTGGCTTTTTAGTTCAGTGCTGGGGATTGAACCCAGGGCCTTATGAATACTAAATAAGTGCTCAATACTGAGCCACATCCCCAACCCACTCTAGTCTTTCTGAGAGAGAATCGAAAGATATTTCGTCCTCTGATCTTAGCAGCAGTTACGAATTTTCTTAGTAACTTGTTTGTTCTATCCTTATAGATTCTGTGAAATTTAAAATTACATTCATTTTTGCATCAGCATTTGGGAAGCCTAAAGTGTTGGTCTATCCCTGACACAAACACCATAGATTCCAACCTTATTCTGGCTCCTTCTTAATTTTTGTCATTATTTATATTTTGCTTATGTTTTTCTTATTTTTAGCATTTTTATTTTGCTACATTATCAGGGTTTTTATAAAGGGCTTTAAATCACTTTTGGATTAAGGTAAAATAAATATATATGCATGTATTCACATATATTCATAGAGGATGTTGAGTGTGAAATTTGTGGGATGTAAATTTAAGCATATTTTTGATTGCTAAGTAACTTTATTCTCTAATCACTAAGAGTAGTTGGATATAAAAGCAAAACTTTATAGTAGAACAGTTAAATTAGGGAATTTAATTATTGCAACAGCACAATTGTTTAACTTGGTAATTGCAGTTTCTTGGTACATCGTCCTCATACATTAAGAAGACTGTAACTTGCTGCTTAGCAGGAATCATATCAGTTATTTTGCTTTCCTTAATTATCTAAATTTTAAGGAGATAAATAATTTATATTATGGGATGTCTTTGCTGATAGTCCTAATTTATAGTTTTTCAAAATATAATTTATATATAAAATGAAGTGTTGTACTAGTTATTTCAGCCAATTACAGTTCCAAAATTCTCAACAGCTAAAAAGATAGACTTTTCCTTGGAGGTGCTTTAAACAGTATTTCTATTTAAAAGGTGGGAACATTTGTGGGAAAAAGTGGGTGGAGAGATTAAACTATTTCCTCATATTGGAAGATACTCTACGCACAGTAAGTTTTACTAACTTTATCACTATTGGCAGGGTACACAGAACAGATGAACAAAGTTGAAAATATAAAATCTTGAGCAATAAGGCAAGATACTCATGGGCTTAAATTACATGTTCTTGAAGGTCAGGATGCATTTATTTGCAAAGACCACCATATCTTAAATAGGTAAATATTCAATATTGATTTGAAAATATGATGATTAGGTTGCTATTTAAGGTCAGTGAATAATAAAGTTAACCAAAACCTCAAACATCCTTTACAGTTCAGGAAGCTAGATGCTCAGAAACAAAGGAGGAAAAAAGTAGAGAATATTCGTGCTAAAATTCAGGCAAAGTTCTGACTAGAAGATATGTGTGTGTTATGTGTGTGCGCCTGGGTGTATGCACGCACATGTGCTTGCACATGTTTTTTGATTGTCCCTCTTTCTGACATTGAAACATTGTCTTTGATTTGGACAGAAAGAATATGTTTGAAAAATACAGCTTTGAAAACCCAAATTACAAGTTACAGGCTGTTATTAGGATGTTAGACTAGATGGTGGCAGAGGGACAAGGCAAACAAGTCACAATGAAATTCAGAAATAAAAGATATGCTGCCAAGAGAGAACTCACAGGGCTGCTAGCCCTACTTTTTTTTTTTTCTTAATAAAATGATTTTTGAGAGACCATTCAGCCAGAAAAGTAAACCATTCTTACAATTTAAAAGTGCCAGTCATCTGTAAAGCCAGAAGTCAGGACAGAAGGAAATTTATGATGAAGAATAGGACTGTCAAAGTCAGAAGGAAGCCAGAGAAAGACCATGGAGTCTCTGCAGCAAGTCACTTATTTAGGGGCTTGTGCTCAGTTTCTAGGTTTCCTTTCTCCTGAAGCTAATCTCCTCTCTTCTTTCTGCCTGCCTTTTGACCATTAAATTGCTCATTGGAATCTGCCAGGCAAAGGAAAGGAGGAACAGTACTAATCAAGCTTGTCTTGCAATGGTTGTTAGCCCAAAGCAGTACATTATAAAAGTAGCACAAAATAGTCAAGTTTTACTCTGTATCTGTTCCTTTTTTCAAACTCAGATAATCATTAAATGATCTGTCAATCTAATGAATTCAACTGCAGCACTTGTGTGTACAGGTATAGCCTAGGCCAGTCTGGAGGTCTGCAAATCGAATTGTCCTATTTTCTCAGAAAGAGGGACATCTGGTAAAACAGAGACTATCACTGTGGGGCTGATACACGAACTGCTCAGCTGGACAAATGTGTGTGTATATATGGTCATTATGATGCGGGACCATGAGAAATCATTCTGCTATGTCACTCACCTAAAAATTTTGGAATACTATATTAACTTTAAAATAATAATCTTTTAAAAGTAAACTTTTTATTTCAGAGCAGTTCAGATTTACAGAATTATTATAAAATACTACGGAAAGGTCTCATATATTCCATATTCAGTTTCACATATTACCATCTTTAGTGTGGTACATTTGTCTCTATCAGTAAACCAATATTAATATATGACTATAAGCTGAACTCCATACTCTATTCAGATTATTTTCTCAGTTTCCCTCTAATGTCCATTTTGTGTTCCATGATCTCTTGTAGGATACCACATTACATTTAGCCACCATGTCTCCTTAGATTCCTCTAGTTTGTGAGTTTCCTAAACTTTATTTCTTTTTTTTATGATCTTGGCAGTTTTGAGGATTACTGGTTAAATATTTTGTAGTATGTCCCACAATTGGGGTTTTTCTAATGTTTTTCTCTTATGATTAGACTGGGTTAATATGTTTTCAGAAGGAAGATCACAGAGGTAGAGTGTCATTCTTGTCACATTGTATCATGAGTACATGTTATCAACGTGACTTCTCACTGTTAATGTTGACCTGGCTCACCTTACTAAGGTAGTATTTATTGGGTTTCTCCACTGCAAGCTGACTCTTTTGCTCCTCCCTTTTCCATACTGAACTCGTGGCAGAAAGTCACCATGTGTAGCACATATTTAAGGAGTGAGAAGTTATGCTTACTCCTAAGGACAGAGTATCTGTGTAAGTTATCTGGAACTCCTCTGCTTGGGAGAAGACCTCATTTGTTTATTTATCCAATCATTTGTGTCAGTGTAGATATACAAATACTTATATCATACTTTGGGTTATGATGTAATACTATTTTATTTTGTTGCTCGAATTGCTCCAATTCTTTAGTTGACTCCTTTATCCCCTTGAAGTACCCTCATTGTCTTTTTATATATTTTTTAGCATTTTAAAAACTTTTGGAGCTATAAGATACTCCAAGCTTATCATAGGTTACAATGATTTTGGAACACTGAACCAACCTTTTATACTAGGAATAAATCTTGATTGCAGTATATATATAGTTTTTATTTGACATTGTTGGATTTAGTCTGCTAATATATGGTTGAGGATTTTTGCATGCATGTAAATAGTTAACTAATTTATTTTAATTAATTACTTTAAAGATTTCAGCTCTATTGAAGCATAACTGACAAGTAAAAATCGTTCAAGGTATATGGTGTGATGTTTTAACATTTATACACAACAAGCTAATTAACATATCAATTGCCTCACATAATTACTTTTTATGTGGGGCAAGAATACTTGAGATGTACTCTCAGCAAATTTCAAATATTAATACTTTTTTTTACGGTATGCATCTTTATTTTTAAAAATTTTTACTAGTACATAATGTTTACATTCATCTTAGGGAGTAGGTACATATACTTAATGTATCTTAATTCTTTTTATTCCCCTTCTCCCTCCACCCAGTAATCATGTTGCACATTAGGTCTCCAAAACTTACTCATTTTTACCTACAATTTTGCATGTATATTAATTAGACATATTGGACTACAGATTCCCATTCTTGTGATATCATCTTGTGATGGCCTCATAGAATTAGTAAGTGTTCCTTCTGAATTATGGGAGATATTGTAGCATACTGGAATAATTTTTGCCTTAAAAGTTTGGTAGAATTTACCAGTGAAACTATCTGAGCCCAGTGACCTGGTGCTTTCTTTTTTTTTTTTTTCTGGAGGTTATTTTAATGATTCAACTTTAAATATAGATAAGTTCAAGTAGCCCTTTATATCACCTTGTGTGAGTGTTGGTAATTTGAATCTTTCAGGTAATTGGTGTATTTCATGTAGATAGAGAGTAGTTCATATTATCCCTATGTTATCTTTTTATGTCTGTGGAAGAGTAGACGTGATCTTTCTTCATTTCTGATTCTGGTAATTTGTGTCTTCTTTCTTTTGTGTTGGTTAGGTTGGCTAAGAGTTTATTAATTTTATTGATTCCTCCCCCAAGAACCAGTTTTTAGTATGCAGACTTTCTCTATTGTTTCCAGTTCCATTGATTTCTGTTGTAATTTTTATTATTTCTTGTCTTCTGTTTCCTTTAGACTTAAATTGCTCTTATTTATATAGTTTCCTAAGGTGGAAGCTTAGGTTATTTATTTTTTGACTCTTTATTCTTTTCTAACAGATGCATTTTATGCTATAAATTTACCTTCAGGCACTGATTTTGCTGCATCTCACAAATTTTGTAAGCTGTACCTTCATTTAGTTAAAAATTTCTAAAATTTTTTTTCTGGAGACTCCTTTAACACATGCAGTGTTTTTTTTTTTAATTTTAATTTTATTTTATTTTAAAAATTTTTTTATTGTTTTACCAAGAACACGCAATGGTACATTGTATACATAATGATCGCATTCATCGTGGTTATTTTGTACCTGTACATGATGTATCTTGGTCCCCCGCCCCTTCCCCACCCCTCCTTTCTGTTCTCCCTTTCCTTATTTGCAGCAGGTTTATTTACATAATGCATGCAGTGTTTACAAACATATTGTTAATTTTTTAAATATCTGGGAATTTCCCAGATAACTCTGTGTTACTAATTTCTACTTTAATTTCCTTGTGGTCTGAGAACATACTTTGTGTGAATTTTATTCTTTTAAATTTATTAAGGTATATTTTATACCATTAAAATAAAATTAGAAAATAAAAAAATATTTTATAGCTCATAATATGGTCTATCTTGGCGAACGTTCTATGCAAGCTTGAAAGGAACGCATATTCTGTTGCTATTGGTGGAGTCCTCATAAACAGCAATTAATTTAAGCTGATGGAGCGTGCCAGTCAGGTCAACTGTATCCTTATTCTCCCTGCTTTATGTAACAATTCTCAATGGAAATGGCAGGGCCTGTGGTTGCGAACTATAATAGTAGATTTCTCATTTCAGTCTTTTAGTTCTGTCAGTTTTTGTCTCCTGTATTTTGGTGTATATTTTTATGTATTTAATTGATCTTTTTATGATTAGGTAGCGCCTCTCTTTATCCCTAATGATTTCTCTTGTTCTGAAATCTGCTGTGTCTCCAAGTAGGAAAGTTAGTTGAATTTTTTCTCAATTTTTATTTTTATTGGTATGTGTTTACAGTATATAATGATTACATTTATCATGGGAAGTTGGTACATGTACATAAGACATCTTAATTTCTGTTTTCAGCATCTTTCTCTCCCCTTTTGTCCCTTTTGTAAAAGATGTATTGCCCTATTTCCTATTATCTTTTATTTTGCTCTTTACTTATATTTTGGGTTTCTCATAAGACAAACCATGCAATATTTATGCTTGTGTGTCTAATTTATTTCACTTAACACTATGCTCTCAAAGTCCGTCCATTTTCTAGCAAATGACTCATTTATCTTTCTTAATGGCAGAGTAGTACTCCATTGTGTATAAAGACTTAATTTTTCATCCATCCATCTGTTGATGTACGTATGGGCCACTTCCAAGATTTGGCTATTATGATCTGTGCTGTTATAAACATGGGTATACATATATCACTATAATATGGTATCTTTAAATCTTATGGGAAGATACCAAGCAGGGGAATACCTATGTATATATCACTGTAATATGTCTTTAAATCTTATGGGAAGGTACTTCCGGGGAAATATCTGATTTGAATGGAATTTCTATTTTTAGCTTTTTGAAGAATCTCAATACTGATTTCCATAGTGATTTACTGGTTTACATTCCCACTGGCAATGTAGAAGTGTTCCTTTTTCCCTGCAGCCTTGCTAGCATTGGTTATTATTGGATTTCTTCATGATAGCCATTCTTTCTGGAGTAAGATGGAATCTTAGTATTGTTTTAATTTGTATTCATCTAATGGCTGGAGATGTTGAACATTTTTTCATATATATATTAATCATTTGTACTTCTTCTGAGAAGTATCTATTCATTTCAGTTGCCCAGGTCTTGACTGGGTCTTTTATTTTGAGAGATCTAATTTTTTTTTTTTTAGTTCCTTACGTATTCTAGATCTCAGTCCTCTGTCTTAGGATTTCAAGTTACATGAAAATGCTACAGTGACAAAAACAGCATGGTACTAGCATAAAAACAGACACATGGATCACTGGAACAGAATAGAAGAAGCAGAAACAACCCCAGGAACATTCAGCTATCTGATCTTTGACAAAGGGGCCAAAAACATGCCTTTGAGGAAAGATAGCCTCTTTAATAAATCGTGCTGAGAAAACTGGCTATCCTCATGTAGGAGATTGAATCTAGACCCATATATTCCATCATATACTAAGCTAAAATCAAAATGGATCAAAGATTTAAATGTTAAAACAGAAACAATCTGGTGGAAGACAAATTAAGACTCTTGAAGATATAGACTTAGGCAAGGACTTTTTTAGCAGAACTTCAATACACCAGGAATCAACAAATGGCATCATATCAAATTAAAAGCCTTCTGCACAGCAAAGGCAACAGCCAACAGAGCAAAGAGACAATCTACAGGATGGGAAAACTTTTTCCAGCTTTTCCAACTCTGTTTTGATTAGCAGTAGCAAGCGTATCTTTCCCTATCACTGTTACCTGTCAGTCTTTATATATAAAGTGGTTACTGGCTTTACTGGCATCAGAATTTAACAGTTGTGGGGTCAGGGAGGCTTATACCAAGATTTCAAAGGAAGGCCTTGGAGACCAGGCAAGGACCCCCTGACAAGACAGTGCTTGAAACATTGGAAATGAAGCCAAAGGTTTAGTGGGGGCTGCAGTAAGTTTGAAATACCAGGAATATAGGACATCTACCAAAGAAAGCTGCAGCTGGAGAGTACAACCAGCCCAAGAGAGAGGCATGTGAGATGCAACCAGCAAAGTCACAGGGTTCGGGCTGCTCAAGCTCTCTGGAACTCACATCTTACCACTATGTGCCCTGGATGCCAGATATGGAATATCTTAATTACTTTTCTTGTTGCTGAGACAAAATACTCAATACCAAACACTAAAGGTTTATTTCATCTCATAGTTTGTAGAGGTTTCAGTCCATAGTTGTCTGGCTGCAAAGCAGAGTGACATAGCAGAGGGGCTTCACAGAAGAGAAATAAACCATGGAAAGCAGGCAGGATACAGTGAAGCAGCAAGCAGTGGCAGTGGCAGCAGCCTGCCTCTCCCTTTTATCTCTTTTAGGCTACCCTCCTTTCAGATGGTGCCACCCACACACAGGGTGGGCCTTCCCATTATCCACACTCAGAACTGTACTAAACCAATCAGTCAACTAATTTAGTAACCACACACCCTTAATCTCAGCATCACATACATTAGACCAGCCAACTATGAAAAGCCCCACCTATGACTGCATAAGGCTTTGAAGGGACATTTTAGACACAAGCCATAATATGGAGCTATAGGCCTTAATGTTTGCTCTGCTGAGTTTTGGTCTTGTTTAGGTCCGATTCTTTTCTACCCCCCATTCCTTCGTTAGAATGGGAATGTATACCTTGGACCATTGTACCTTGAGATTATATAACTTGTCTTTTTAAGGAGGTTCATAGCTAAGAGTGTCATATATCTCAGAAGAGACTTGGATTCTTGAAAAATACTGAAACTGTTGAGAGTTTGTGGAAGGGATTATTGCATTTCCAGTTGTACATGAAATAGTTTTATTATGCTAGTTGGAGTTATAAACTTGCCATTGGGATTTTTTTTTTTTTTGAGATTCAGTATGGTTTAAGGAGGTGTTTGTGTATGAAATTGGTAAGGGGTGGATAAGACTGTTAATCCTGATATGTCAACTTCATTGGATTAAGATGTTTTTAGTTGTGTCTGTGTTAGTTATTGAAGTGGGGCCTTGGGTATTACACATGGTCCCTCACCTGTTGCTCTCGGGCACTGTTCCCTTGCTCTGCTTCCAGACTCCATGAACTAAGCAGCTTTACTTTGCCACACTCTTCCACTATGAGGATTCTGCCTTAGGGCCTGCTGACCATGGACTGAATGTCCTGAACCCATGAGCTAAATTAGACCTTTCTAAGGTTGGGTTGTGTGTGTTGGATACTGTGTCTCGGTGATGGGAGGGCTGACTAATACATTTGGGGATCACAGCACTTGTTCAGTGCCTCAGTAAGAAGCCTTCTGAGTGTTTAAAATAAACAGTCTTTTTTTTGGTCCTGGCAATAGTGAAGATGAGATGTTAACATATTTAAAGATAAATTGATTGTAGCATCACTAACTAATTAAAATTTTATTTACCTGAAACTGAGGTCCTAGTAAAAAAAAATCACTTTGTTATGGTGATTTGGTATATGGGTTTGTACTAAGCAATATTACATGAAAATTATTAATCTCCTATTTTTAAAATATTCAGGTAAATATATCAGTATTTTGCTATCCTAAAATAGATAAATAAGATGTTAGTTGGAATACTGCTGATTTTTCTTTTTTTATTTTTTAACCAAGAACATGTATTGGTACAATGTACATATAATTGTTACATTCATCACATTTATTTTGTACCTGTACATGGTGTATCTTGGTTCTCCCCCCTCTTCCCCGCCCCTCCCTTCTCTTCCCTTCCCTATTTATAGCAGGTACATTCACATTTCTCCATGAATTCCCTTTCCTTTTTCTATCCCTCTTTTCCCTTCCCGCTTCTCCCCCTCTCTCCTTTCAATGCTCCTTTCCTTGGAATATTATCTTCCTTTTAGATTATATCTATTACACCTCTTCGTCCTTTTTTTTGCATCCATGGTTTCTTATATCAGAGAAACAATTCGATGTGTACTCATAAGTGTCCGATTTATTTCACTTAATAGTATGCTCTCAAGGAACATCCATTTACATACAAATGACTCTAGTTTATCCTTTTTATGGCAGTGTAGTACTCCATTGTGTAGAAAAACCACATTTTCTTTAGCCATTCATTGGTCATTGGGCATTTAGGTTGTTTCCAAGACTTAGCTATTACAAACTGTGTTGCTATAAACATGGTTGTGCATACATCCCTGTGGTATGAGGATTCCAGTTCTTCTGGGAAGATCCCCAGTAGGGGGATAACTGGATCAAATGGAACCTCTAGTTCTAGTTGTTTGAGGAATCTCCATATTGATTTCCATAGTGGCTGGACCAGTCTACATTCCCACCAACAATGGAGGAGGGTTCCTTTTTCCC
>PVJO010023419.1:0-26166 GCA_004026905.1 Hystrix cristata | reverse complement strand
CTCCAGCCCCTATAAAAGAGAATGTTTTTCTAGTTGTCTACCCCTCCACATCACCTTCTTAGCCCTGAAATGCCACCCAGGACCTCAGCCTCCACAGACCACGTCCCCTGAAGGACTCAGATACCCAGGCCTCCCTCCCTTGGTGGCACGGATCCAGCCTCTCACTTTTTTTTTTTTTTTTGGTGCTGGGGACTCAATTCAGGGCCTTGTGCTTACTAGGTGAGTGTCTACCACTGAGCTAAATCCCCAACCTCTCGCCTCCCACCTGTTGGAGTCTTATAGCATCTAGCCCCACAGAACATACGAGGCAAAAAGGTGATGGCCCATAGGAGGCAGAGCAGCTGCACAGGTCGCAAATGCTGAGGTCCCATGGTTCTGTGCCTGGGTCCTGGATGCTAGAGGTTAGTCTGGAACTGATTTTGATCCGTTTCCCTAAGTTGGTTCTCCTCAGTCCCTGAGTTCTCTGTCCACCTGCCTCTAGGTCACTGTTTCTGAAGCAGAAGCAGAAAGTTGACTGTCAGTTGCTGCAACACAGGCTTCTCATCTTCCTCCAACCTAAACTGAACCCAGCACATCAGCTTCTCAAAGTATGACTCTCACTCACCCACCTGGGTCCTCCCACTGGCCATGATTCTGATCCAAAGGACCAGAATTATACAGCTGTTCTCCAGCCAGATGTAATGATAACACAACAACATATGAATGCTTAAAATATCTGTGTATGAAAGTTAATTATCATATTACTAAACATCCTTTGATTAAATAAATTTAAAAATATTTAGAACTACACAAATTCTCTTTCTGTCTCTCTCTCACACACACACACACACACACACACACACAAGTGCATACAAAATCTGTTGAAAACTAAGGAAAGTCTCTAGTTAATAGTATTGTACCAATGTCAATGCCCTGCTAATATATTACAGTTATATAAGATGTCCTCATTGGGAAGCTGGAGGAAGAGATCAAGTGACTATTCTTTCTGCAACTTTCTGTGAGCCAATAATTACTTCAAAATCAAAAGTTTTTTTTAAACTACACATTAAAATTTGGGACACAATATTTAGAAGTAAACTTATACTTTTTTGTGATATTGGGAATCAAACCCAGGGTGCTCTACCACTGAGCTACATCACCAGCCCTTTCTTATTTTTTATTTTGAGACAGGGTTTCATTAAATTGCCCTGGTGGGACTTGAATTTGTGATCCTCTTGCCTGAGTCTCTCTCGGTGCTGGGATTAGAGGCATGCAACACCACACCTGGCATAAGTGAACTTATACTTATAAACACATTTATCAGAAAACAAGAAGCATTGAAAAACATGTTTATGAATTAACTCAAGAAGTTACACAATAAACAACAAAGCAACCCCCCAAAAAAGAATGGAAATAAAAAGAACAGCAATGAAATTGTAAACAACAACAAACATTGTTTTTAGAAAGCTTTGGGTTGGGGATGTAGCTCAGTGGTAGAGTGCTCACCTCGCAAGCACAGGCCATCGGTTTGATCCCAAGCACCGAAAAAAAAAAATCTAACATTAAGTCTTTGAAAAGGTTAATAAGATACTGTTTTGTGGTAATTCAGCTCAAGAAAGAAGATGCAAATAAAATAATACATAATGAAAACCAGGAAGTAACAGACAGCAGATGTTTTACAAATAATAAAAGTGGAGTTTTTTTGTTTTTGTTTGCAGTGCTGGGGATTGAACTCAGGGCCTTGTACTTGCTAGGCAAGCGCTCTACCACTTGAGCTAAACCCCCAATCCATGGCATTAACAATTACATTGATAACTTTGAAAACCTAGCCAAAGTGGATAAGCTCAAATAATATGAAAGGCCAAAGTTGGCCTAAGAATATATGTAACATCTTTAAACCAACAGCAACGGTCAAGGATCTCCTGCAAGTCAACAAGAAAAATGGGCCAAGGATATGCAGAGGTAATCCTGAGAAGAGAAGACCAGGAAGGTGTCAAGAAAATGCACCAGTCTTGAGATGTGTCCTTGTCCATGGCTTGGACTGCCACTGCCAATGATAACAAAACTGGAAAAGGACAACTGTTGCCAGGAATGCGGGTACAAGGGGATCCTTGCTTACTGCTACTCATGGGGTAGTTCGGGCGATGTGGATAGGACCCTTTTCTAGGCCCTGATGAACAGAGAAGTTGAGAGGTTTGATTTCAGGCCCAACACTACATTGTTGGGAGAAGTCTGACAATACTCATTCAAATTAGTTTTATAAACACCCATTTGTGCTCTATCCTAGGTACACATAATGAAAATTTCTACATCAGGTGTCTGAGGCTGCAGCATTAATGTGATGGTAAGTTGAAGCAACAGACCATTCCCTCCTGAAACCAAGTGAATGAAACCAACATGCAGGGGATGCCCACCACAGAACATCACACAGCAGTTAAAAGCAATCAATTTGATGTACACATGCATACCTGGACGGATAAAAGTACAGTGCTGATTATTTTAAATAGTAAACAACAGAGTATCACTTCTATACATTAAAAACTCATGTACAGCTGGGTGTGGCAACACACACAGGTAATCCCAGCTACAAGGGAGACTTAGGCAGGACGATCAAAGTTCAAGGCCAGCCTAAGCAATTTAGCAAGGCCATGTCTCAAAATAGAAAATAAAAGACTAGGAATTAGCTCAAGGGTAGAGTGCTTGCCTAGTATGCACAAGGTTCTGGGTTCAATCTCTAGTATCACAAAATTTTTTAAATATTGGAAGCACACACAAACCAAAAGATACACAGAATGACTGCCTATGGAAAAGTTAAGGAATGAAAGTAAGGAATAAGGATTAGTGGAAATAACCAAAACAATGTAGGAAGGGATACAAAGATTATAGACTTGCACTCAGAGACAGAATTTGTAATTTTTATCCCTCCACTTACTAGCTGTGCAATCTTGTGCAACTTGTTGAACTCTGATCCTGCTTTCTCATCAATGTGTTTCCCAAATACAAAGGGGCTCAAAAGATGGAAGGAGGAGCCAGGCGGGGTGGTGCATGTCTGTAATCACAGCACTCTGGAGGCTGAGGCAAGAGGATCACTGAGAGTTTGAGGCCTGCCTAGGCTACATAGTGAGTTCAAGTCCAGCCTGAACTACGTGGCAAGGCCCTGTCTCAAAAAAAAAAAAAAAAAAAAAAAAAAAAAAAAAAAAGATAGAGATGAAAGGAGGGAGGGAGAGAAAGGGGATGAGAAAAGGAATTAAAATGTGTTATGTATACGTATCATTCCACACAAGGAACGTGAACACTACACACTACAATTGTGTACTAATAAAAAACAAGAAAGAAACCCTGGAGCAATCAAAAAATAAAATGCATTAATACACCCTATGGGGTCATTGTAAAGATTGATAAGACTATTAAATAAAGTGCCAGGCAAATGCTAAACTCTATATATGTTATTTCCTCTCTCCCTCCTGCCTCCCCATTTAAAAAATCAGATTCAGTCTCTTCAGCTGGCATTCAAACCCCCACCCACCCACCTCACCACACCCTCAAACTGGCTCCAAACAACCTTTCCAACGTTACCTAGAACAGCTCTCCTGCACAGCACTCCAGCTGGAGGTCACTTCTGGAACGCCACAGACACAACTCTCTAATGCAGAAATCTGTGGCGAGCAAAGGAGTCAAAGCCCACAGAAAAGATGGGGCATGGGAAGGGGAAATTAAGGTTGACAAAGAATCACACAGAGGGCCTGGGGGAATCAGAGGAGACTGCACACACCAGCCTGTGGTGCAAAACCACAGGACTCAACAATGCGAGCACAAGCGGGGAACCAAGCAGAAAAGACCTGAAATCCTAAACAACAACCACGGGGTAGTCAGGGGGACGCCACCACAACAGAAAAACCCATGGAGAGGGGAGGGGGCAACTTGATGGGATGGCACTTTGCACGGAGACAGGACCAGCAGAGAGCACACCAAAGAGGCAGGAAAATGAGGCGTGGTACGCAAAGATTGGTGGGGGGTGACACTCAGAGAGGAAAAGGGCTGCACCTCTTTTGCCTCTGGATGCACAGAGAAAATGGGACCACACAAGTAAGGATGGGAAGGGAAGATGAAAGGGGGTCTTTAGGGAGACACAAAGAAGACGCCCATTACAGAGGGGCAACCCGAGAGGCACCATGAAGAGGCACCCAGAAGATGTACAGGGCCACGAAGACAGAAAAACTGCAGACGAGTCTCAGGAGCCAGGCTATGAGGGAAGGGAGCACCGGGAGGAAGCAGGGTGGACGCGAAAACAGAACGAGACACAAGAAAAAGGGTACAACTTGAGAAAGTGAAACCAGGGAAGAAACAAGGAAATCACAGAGCAGGGGAACGCATAAGAAAAGGGTAACTCGGGAATTAGGGCACCGGGCACCGGTAGAGTAGAGTAGCGAGAGAGAACACGGGCGTCCTCGCAGTCCAGGATGAGTGTGCAGGACAAGCCGATGTGGTAGCGCATGCGCAGACAGTCTGTGTCAACGCTCTTGAGGTCGTTCCTGGGGGGCAGGGCCGGCCTCGGTCTTGGAGACAGTACTCGACGCCCCATTGGCCAGGACCTCGCCTGAAAAGGAATAGTCTGGAAATACCAGCCACGGTGGGGGGAGGGTAAGGGGCACAAGACTCAACTCGAGGCGCTATTGGCTGGCCTGATACTCTGTCTCCTAGAGGAGCGCACAAGGAGGAAGGGGCGGGCCGTCAGCACACCATCTCAAGCCTCATTGGTTGCCTCACGGACGGTGCTTGAAGCTCATTGGTCCTTGTAGGACAGCGAGGGAAAACTAGCGCGAGCGTAACCGTTCCTCTCGCCACGTTCTCTCTCCTACCCTTGGCCTCCTCTCCACTGAGTCTGACTCCGCTGGAGGCTGTGGTAACCGCGGGGCAGTGGCATGAACACGACGAGCCTTTTCCTCCCTCTCCCTACTGCTTCTGCTATCTCGCGCGGTACCCCCCCCACTGGCCTCCCAAGCATCCCCTTGGCCTCCTCGTGCCCCGCGCGCCCCTCTCCGTTCCCCACCCGCGGGCCCCTGGGCACGGCGCGTTCCTCGTGCCCTGCCCCCTCCCTGACTTCCTGGAGCGCGGTGGAGCCAGGTCGGCATTTGGGGGGAGGGCGGCTGCTGGGAGGTGCGTGGCGGTAATGGCTGCGGGGGGGGGGGAGCTAATTATTAGAAGCGAAAACAGGTTTGTAAGCGCTGGGTACTATCGCATACAAGGGAAAATTGACATCCTGAGGAGAGGCCTTGGCCTTGATCAGGGCCTGGCACGTGGCAGGGACTCAGTACATATTTGTAGAATGAAGGGGGGAGGGAATCCCTGAGAGTGAGGTGGCATATGTCTGTAAAGTTTGCAAGCTTGCGTCCCACTTGGGCAATTTAGTGGGACCTTGTTTCAAAAATATAAAGGGCTGGGGATGTAGCTCAATGACAGAGTGCCTGTGGATTTGAATGAATGAAAAAAAATGCATATATATGTATATGTATTCATTCCGGAACTGGATAAATATGAAAGAATAGGGTGACAATTGTTGAAAAGGATACCAGGGAAAACTTGGATAGAATGGGGTGTTTGTGGAAAAGGGGTATGGGTATCAAGAGGAGCCTGGGAGGGTATGTGTATGGCCAAAACTGGGATTTATCATGGGAAACTGTGCCAGTGAGCAAAGGAGGATGCTGTTTGCATTGAAAGAATACCTAAGAAAGGAAAGAGGAGAGAAGTTTCTCAGGAAGGAGGATCAGTAAGAAAGGTTGTACGGTAAAGAGAGGAGAAATCAGGGTGAAAGTAGAGTCAGAGGAGGACAGGATGGAGAAACACAGATGTGGCCTCCCCAAAGAGAGAGTTGGATAGAGGAGGCCCCACACAGCAATCCTAACCTTCCACTTCTGCCCCTAGATCCATGGAACCCAGTGAAACACCTGCTGCCCACCACTGCCCTCCTGACTCTGCCTCAGGAATTCAGACCAAAGCCACCCACGGCACAGAGCTTATCCCCAGAAGAGCTGTCAGTCGCTCTCCAACTTGTGCCCGCTGCCGCAATCATGGCATCACAGCCCATCTTAAGGGCCATAAGCGCCTCTGCCTCTTTCAGGCTTGCGAGTGTCACAAGTGTGTCCTCATCCTGTGAGTATGAGGTCTAGGGAGGGGAGGAGGATGGGCTGTCTCTAAAGGGCAGCTGACTTTTGACTTGTAACCTGCCCCCTTTTTTAGGGAACGCCGGAGGGTCATGGCTGCCCAGGTGGCTTTGCGCAGGCAGCAGGAGGCCCAACTGAAGAGACACCTAGCTCAAGGACTGGTGAGGAGAGGGGCAACCCCTCTCAAAGTGCCCATCCATGTTAAGAAAGAAGCTACTCAACCAGAGGTCCCCTGTGAGTATTCCCAGCTGTGAATGGGACAGGGGTTTGGATGTAGAAAGCATAAATAGGGAAAAGAGTCTTAGTTCTGTCACTTAATGGGCATTTGACCTTCGGCAAGGTCTTTCTACTCTCTGGGCTTCAGCCTCTCAACTATAAAAAAATGATCAAGTGTTGGGAGGGTACAGTGCAATCTTCGGGTAAAAAATGGTCAGAGAGAGACTGAGGAAGATAGGGGTCCAGAAGAAAACATTCACTAGAGTTCTCACTCATCTCTCACAGCTGGAAAGGAGAACATAGCACCCCTGCCTCAGAATCTCCATGGGGCAATCCCACTGGCACTGACACCTCCTGGGAAGGTAAGGAGAGCCTGTGCCCTGAGAAAGTGGCTTCCACCTTATCTCCTGCCCAGACCCCTTTCTTAGTGCTCTCAACATGAGGATTCTAGCCCCATTCCCTGCTCACTATGTAATCTTGGGCAAGTCACTTCTGTGGGCAAAATGAGAGGGCAGGATTTTAGGGCCCACCCATAGTACTGGGGTCCTATCCTATCCCAGAATGCACCTCTTCCTCTCCAGCTTTGTACCTAACTTATGTCCTCTACCCTTACAGGAGAACTCTTGTGGGCCTCTGCTGCTCAGTCGTCCCCCAGAAGCCTTGCCTTTGTCTTGGACTCCAATGCCTCCCAGCCCTTGGGGCCATGGACCCTGGCTGCCTCCAGGCCTCTCCATGCCACCCCCAGTGGTGTGTCGCTTGCTGTGCCAAGAACCTGCTGTCCCTCTGCATCCCTTCCCTGGTAGGAAGAGAATTCAACATTTGTTCAGTGCCGATTTTTGCCAGTGTATCAGAAAGGGAAGAAGAAAGGGACACAGGTGAGGAGAGGGAGTATAGAGCTGTGACCTCTGACCCCTATAAACTCTGCATTCTCTTATCTTCCTTAGGTTTTGACCCTGGTACCTCCCTCCGGCTGCCCACTCATGGGTCCTTCCCAACCTTCCCAGGATCTTGCTCAGTGCTGACAACTCCTCCTTCTGGGGAGCCCCAAGGGCCCCCTAGCCTGCCCCACACGTGAGTAGAAACAGAAGGATGTATATTTATTACAAGCTTAACTCGGTTATGAATACCACAGTGGATGATAAAGACAAAAAGGTCCCAAACCAAGATGCATCATGTACAGGTACAAAATAAATGTGATGAATGTGACCATTATATGTAAAATGTACCAATACATGTTCTTGGTTTAAAATTAAAAAAAAGAAAAAAAGAAAAAAGAAGAAAAAAAGGTCCCAGACTACTAGTGGGCAAAGTAGAGAGCTATAGAGCTACTCTTTCCTAGCTGTAAACCTTTGGACAAGTATCTGTACCTCTCTGAGCCTGTTTTTCTATCAATAAATGGGGGATGCTATTACTTTGAGGTTTTTGTAATAATTAATAATAATACACGGAATACCCCTAGCACAGGTCCTGACCTGGAACAAATAATGGCTATTAAATCCTCTTAAAGTGATAAGATGGGGGTTTGGGGATTTACGTCAGTGGTAGAGCACTAGCCTAGCAAGTGCAAGGCCCTGAGTTCTATCCCCAGCACCCCCCAAGAGATAAGATGGGATAGGATTGCCTGCTAAAATGGCGGATCATGGTGGAAAGATCCTCAGAGGCTAAGGAAGGTGGTGGGCAGTGCTCGCCTTCAAGTTCCACAGGGACTTGGGAACTGGGGAAATGAAACCATATCTGGCAGAGCAGGGTCAGTAATCCCAGTCCCTCTAGATATATTGTCCATTTTTTTAAAAACTGACAGCAGTGATTTCCTGTAATCCTTACAGTAGCCTGGGAAGAAAAACCTGTCAGGGATTTTCATTTTATAGAAAACAAAGCAGGCCGTGACAAGGCACAAGACTTACCCAAGTTCATAAAGCCCAACGGGCCAGTAGGCTCTCAGATTAGAATTCTAATCCTCAGGTCTGTTTATGTGTTTAATCCCACTGACATCTCTCCTTGCTTCTAGATGCTCAACGGTGATACTCCAGTCCTGCAGTGCCCCGGACTCTCTTCTGCTACAGCCACAGGTCATGGGGAAGAAGTGGCATCCAGGACCCGGGGAGGAGGTTGAGCCTGGGGAAGGGAAAAGCAAAGGAATGTGAATGAACTAGAGATAGAGGGGAACACATGCAGGGTGGGTAGAAATGGTGTTTCCCAACCTGCTTTTTTCTTTCCTTTGCAGGCCTCTGGAACCTCTCGCCTGGCTTGGACATCTGGCCCCTCAGAGTGGCAGCTGCAGCAGGAAGCAGCTGAGGCTCTCGTAGGTCTGAAAGACTCATCCCAGGCTCCTCGACTGACCCCTTCTGTATCCCCCAACCCCGCCTGGATCTCCCTACTCCACCCCTGTGGCCCACCAGGTAACCTGCTTCCTGAAAGGAGAGGATGCAATAAGGGTGGTTGGGAAATGGTTTACAAGAGTAAGCAGGGACTAACCAAGGAGATAGGAGGTCAACAAATTGAATGTCCTCAGGTCCAGGTCCCCAAGCTCCTCAGCCTGGCTTCTGGGACTGCAGCTGAGGGTTGCTTAGTGAATCACTTTTACCAGTTTTGTGCTCAACAGCAAATGTCCAGTGTCTTGATGTCAAGGAAAATAACACCATTAGAGAAGCAGGGGCCTGTCCAAAGGCATTTAGCAAGATAATGTGGAGCCTGGTCTTGTGACTCCAGCCCAAGTTCTTTCTCTCCAGACCCTAGCCACCTGCTGAAGTCTGGAGAGGGAATGAAGAAGTAACCAGGGTCTGGCCTGGGAGGAGGTAACTGCCTTCCAGGAACTTCCGTTCTAGTTGGGGAACCAAGGTGCCTTCACAAGTCTCAGTGGCAAGACCTGAGGAACCCTGAAGAGTGAAAAACACTCAGGAGGACAGAGAAGAAGGCTGAGAGTCCTCCTGTCCAATGGTGGATTGGCCTAGAGGAACTTCTAAAATAGAGAGAGATGAGGCTGGAGAGGCTTCTGACTATGGAGATCTGGCATGGTGGGCTTAGGGAGCTAGACCACCAACTGTGCACAAAAGGGAACGGGGGGGGGGCTGGGGATTTAGCTCAGTGTTTAGAGTGCTTGCCTTGCAAGTACAAGGGCCTGAGTTCGATCCCCAGCACCACCAAAAAAAAAAAAAAAAAGGGAACCAGGGAATGTTTCTGAAATAGACAGGATATATTCAGAGACTCTGAACTTTAGGAAGCCAGGTATGGTGGGTTTGAAGAAAGGGCATGAGAAAGCCAAGACTGGAGGGAAGAAAACCAGCAAGGAGAGGGGGTCTATTTAATAAGCCAGATGAACAAGCATGAGACTTGGATCGGATGGGATAAATGGAGTTTCTGGGAGGGAAAGTGGATGTGACCTAGTCCTGCCACTTCCTGCTTGCCTATAGCTCCTGCTGGAGGAAGAGGATTCCAGCCTGTTGGACCCTCTCTTCGACCCAGCCCAGCTCCCTCTGTCTCTCTGCATATTGGGCGTCTGGGGTCCATCTCCCTCCTGAGCTAGAATCCAGAAGTGGAGGCTGCCTCAGTGGGGTAGGGAGGTGAAAACCAATGGGCACTATGTATTTGGTGTTTTACTTAGGGATTTTGCATGGAATTTAAAGTAATAACAAGCTTCAAGATTTTTTTTAAACTTTCAGGTACTTCATTAGCTTTCAGTTCCTTTTGTAGTGTGGGCATTTCCTTGGCCAGTGGTGGATATTCTAATACCCCTCCTTGGGCCCTGGAACCTATTTAAATCCCCAGGAAAGAGAAAGTTGTACAATTTAAACTGACAAGGATCTAAATGTATTGGGCGGGGTGGGGGGGTGCTGGGGATTTAGCTCAGTGGTTAGAGTGCTTGCCTAGCAAGTGCAAGGCCCTGGCTTCAATCCCCGGCACCAAAAACACATACATACATACATTTTGGGGGGTGCTGAAGATCAAACTAAATACATTTTTGCATGAGTTTATGTGTTATATATACCTGCGCATTCCTGTGTGTCTCCATGCATGTGAAAACAGAGTATTTTCATTTTGTGTTTAGGTTTATGTGAGTAAGCAGAAATAAACTTTTGTTGTTTTAAGTCACTGAGAGTTGGAGATTATGTCATAACAGCCTAACCTAGTCTATCCTGACTGGGAGAAAGGACTCGTTCAATTCACTTCTCAAAATGAAAATCAGCTATTCAATAACTACCACAAATAAACACAAACTTGTATTTCTTCTTCTGGTTAGATAAAAATGATAGAGAGAGATAGTGAGGGATTCACTAATGCAGTAATTAACTGCCCATTCTGTACCAAACATAGTTTTCTGATATCCAGAGGGCTGCAGACTTTTATTAATTTTTGTAATTACAGTGATGCCTTGGTTCATGAATGTAATTTATTTTACAGTTTTGGGGCCATGTTTGTATTTGTGTGAGGAAGATGGCCAAGGTTGTTTGTCACCCAATGTAGAGTTTATGAACTGAAGCAAGATATAGTTGAACGCTTTCAAGAACTGAATTGTTTGCAAACAGAAGCATTCGTGAACCAAGGTGTCACCATATTTTCATCAGTACATGTTTGCAGTACCTAATGGTTCTATTCATAGTGAGGAGTTGGTACATGTATATAACATATCTTAATTCTGTTTATTCCCCTTCCTTTTTCCTCCCCGACTCCTCCCTCCATCTCTAAATCCTTTTCCCGCCAGAGGAATGCAAACTGAAATACCTACAGGATCAAAAAGATAAATGAGTGAAGAAGGCCAGGTGGAGGCTGGCAAACAGAATGAATCCTTACCTAAGGGGCAGCTTCTTTTTGGCCTTAATGGATTGTGGCGAGGCAAAAACATGGGCTCAGTGTTTCCACATTTTCTTATTTTTCAAGAGAAACTTGGAGACTAGATTTCTGTATTCAATATCTTTACTTTTTTCCAATACTAGGAATTGAACCCAGGGCCTTGTACATGTTAGGCAAACACTCTACCACTGAGCTATATCTCTAGCCCAAACATCTTAATTTTCTAATAAATGTTGGTACAGTTTTCCTCTTTAAATCTTATGTGGGCCAAATAAAATATATCTTCAGGCTGGCTTTGGCAATGGAATGCCATGTTGATGCTAATCTAAAATATCATTTTTCCAGATGAGAAAACTGAGCTAGTCAGGACAGGAAGAACCAAGTTAGTCTTTATCAAAAGTTTTTCTGAACTAGGGAGGTTTATGTGTCTAAGTATAGAAGAAGCCATAAAAGGTTAAAGATAACCCTTACCATTTATTGAGTACCCACTGTATTTGACTCACATATAACCTCATAGAAACCCTGTAAACCATGCATTATTTCCACTTTATTACTAAAAACGTTAAGGAGGTGAAATGATCTGCCCAAATTTCAGGGAAAATTGCTAGGCAACAATCTGGAGGAGGATTCCTTCTCCTTGTCAGGCCTCAAATCAATTAATAAATGATTTTTATAAAGCATAGAGCAAAAGATTTGGTACTCCAGGGACAGACATGAGTCCAAAGGGCTTTTCAAGAGTCTTGCTGAGGATGTAGCTGAGGAGCAGAGTGCTTGTCTGCATGCACAAGGCCCTGGGTTCAATCCCAGTACCACATACATAAAAAAAGTCTTTTTCTGCTCAAGCTATTGTTAAGTAATAATAAGATCTTACCTGCATGTGTTTCTTAGTCCTCTACTTTACAGTCCTCCTCCTTGAACTGTCCCAAACATGAAGATCTGTTGAGCTATTCCAAAGATAGGAAGACCTGGAGACCCCTCTCCATTCCCATCCTTAGAAGGGGCAGACAGAAAGTTCAAGCAATGTATTGATCACAAATTGTTTTTCCTGATGTTATCTACTCTCAAGATAATTATCCAAAGATAATGATGACAGAGTCCAATTACATTTTTTTCTTTATTTGAAGTCTTAATAATGTGGGCTGCTTCTGCTCCCTAACAGATTACAGAGTAATAAACCCGTATCATTTCTCAGGAGGTACTGTAAGACATCAAAAGACTAAGGTCCATTTTGCACCTTCCCTCACTCCTTAAATTAGAACTTAGATATATGATTGTCCTTTAATAGAACTGCCTAAGCCTCGCTGTGTCATGCTGTCCCCTGCCAGATGACTCAGCCCACAGAACCACAGACCAGGGAGATGTGGCATGTGATGGAGCTAAGACCCTGCTACTTGGGGATGACCAAAGGCCCCTGTGCACCAAGGTCACACAGATAGGAAGGGTATAAGAGAAAATGTAACTTGGGGATAAAGGATGACACGAGAAAGAGGAGGAAAGAGGAAATGTTGGAATGGCAGAGGGAGCAGAGAGCAGGCCTTTTTGGTTCTCTGGAATCCACCTTTCCTTCATCGTGAGATGTTAAGGCTTTTCACATCATTAGCTTTGCCAATTTATGTTTCAAATGTTAGGACCCCCCATCGGTGCCTGAGGGATTGGGATGGACCTCCTGCAGAGGTCAGCTTTAAGAACATAGGTGAAGCTGGGCAATAATCCCAGCACTTGTGAGGCCAAAGCAGGAGGATCAGTACAAGTTCAAGGCCACCCTGAACTACACAGTTAGACCTTGTATCTAAACAAAACAAAACAAAACAAAACAAAAAACAACGGCAGATACAAGAACTGCTCATACTACCACACTGCTACTTCCTTTGAGTACAGCACCCTTCACCTGCAGCTATAAGGAGCCAGTTAGCCTCCTGGCCTCTGACGAGCTCTCAAGGACTTTAGGCCAGTTGCCTCTGAGCACCATTTCCTATGCCACCCTTTCCCACTTTCCACCGCAGAATAGGCAAAAGTATTGCCTAGTATAGCCCTAGAAGCCTTCTTAGCCTTTTTCATATACCCTGTTGACAGTGCAGAAATAACCAGTGAAGTTTCAAATGTGAAGCATCATCCCAGCTACTCACAAGACTTCTCCCCACAACCACCCAGGTTTTATTTCAGGAGCACACTTCACATTCTGCCCTTTGAGAATCCACCCTCCCTTCACTTCAGCCCTATGTGAACTTGGTCCATTGCTGACCACACTTCTAGTATGAGGTAGAAACCATGTCATAAGGGTTGGGGATTTAGCTCAGTGATTAGAGCACTTGCCTAGCAAGTGCAAGGGCCTGAGTTCAATCCCCAACACCAAAAAAAAAAAAAAAGAAACACTACAATGACATGACTGTTACCCAATGTCCATACTTTATATTAGGGCTCACTCTAATGTAGTACATCCTAAGGTTTTTGAAGAACATGTAATGGGTATCCAACATTACAGTATCATAGGGAATAGTTTCACCGTCCTAAAACTGCCCAGGGCAATACCTCTTCATTCCCCACCCCAAACTTTGCAACCATTCATCTTGCCAAGTTTTGCCCTTTGCAGAATATGTAGCAGTACTGTTTCAAGTTTTGGTATGCACTGTCTCAAGTTTTGATATGTACTATCTCAAGTTTTGGTATGTACTGTCTCAAGTTTTGCCCTTTTCAAGATTCAAAGGTGAAATCAAAGTATATTCCTTCAGATTAGCTTGTTTCATATATATTTTTTCAAGGTTTCTGGTGTCTTTGCATAGTTTGATACCTTGCTTCCTCTTAGTATTGAATAATATTTCATTGTCCAGATGTACTACAGTCTCAAACCTTTTTTTTTTTTTCATTGCTGGAGATCAAACTCAGGGTCTTGTACACGCTAGCCAAGCACTCTATCACACAGCTACATCCTCAGCACTTTGAACCATTTTTAAAATCTCTGTTATAGTTTACTGAAAGAACTTAAAAAGCAGCCATGAGTTGTGGGTTCAAAATCTCAGCTCAGGCTTTAACTTTATATGACCTTGGACACATAAGTGACTGGACTTTGACTCTCTAAGCCTCAGTTTCCTAGTCTATAACCACCTCACAGAGTTGTTGATTATAAACCTGGAAAAATCAACAGCTATAAAAACACCACGGGAACAGTGCTGAAAATCCATCTCATCTAAAATCAAAGACTATCAGAGAATTTGCCCTTTAAAAGCACAGTAAGAATGGGCCATCTCATTCTTACCTGCAAGGTCTAAATTCTTTGACACAAAGCAACAATCATGATTTCCAACTCTGATGAGAACTTCCAAGAAAGGGCTTCCAAGGACAGCGTTATTCATTTATCTTAACTCTGTATTTCCAAGGAAACAGCACCTTAGTGCTTCTCAGCCAAATTTGTTTTGCCTAAGTCCATCAAACTCTGCTTAATATAAATTCTACCTAAGTTTCACCCTTTCCAAAATCCTATATTTACCCCATCTCTTCTCCCTTTAGTTTATATGGTGTTCCACAGTAACTTTGGAGGGCTCTCTTTAAAAAAAAAAATAACTATTTAGTGGAGCTGGGGTGCAGCTCAGTGGTAGAACATTTGCCTATACTATACAAGGACTTTGGTTTATTTCAGCAGTGAAAGAAAGAGAGATAGAAGAAAGAAACCTATTTCCTGAGTTGACTGAAATAAATTAAGCTTAAATGATTTAGCAGTGATAGAAATCACAGGGCTGGGTATTTAGCTCTGTGGTTAGAGTGCTTGGCACAAGGCCTTGAATTTGATCCCCAGCACCCAAGAAAAATAGAAATTACATCACAGATGTTCAAAAGAGAATATAAATTACCCAAGTATATGAAGATTTCCAGTTAAACATGCATATAAATACATATTCGAATACATGTGTTGATCTTTTTTTTTCATGTGTTGATTTTAAGGGTAAAAAAGCCAAGATACTAAAACTATTCTCATGTTTTAAAAACACTATGAACTGGGTACCACTCCCACCTGTAGTCCCAGCTATAGGGAGGCTAATGCAGGAGGGTAACTGGAGCCCAGGAGTTCTAGACTGTGGTGCCCTATGTCCATCAGGTGGTTACACCAAGTTTGTCATCAGAATGGTGACCTCCATGGAGCAAGGACCACCAGGTTGCCTAAGGATGGGCAAACCGGCCCACTTTGCCGTTGGAGCAGGTCAAAACTGCTGTGCTGCTGAGTAAAAACCACGTGAAACACATTTCAACAGCAGTCTACCGAATAAAACTCTGATTTAAACCCATTTTTTTCATACTAGAAGAATTGTTGTTGTTCCTTGCATAACTGTTTGTTTCAGTGCTGGGAACTGAGCTCAGGGAGGGACTCACACTAAGCAAGTGCTCTACCACTGGGCTACACCCATTAAACACAAGGTTTCAATTTTTAATAGTTATTAAACATATTGGTTTACGAAGTTGTATAACATATTAACTCATGAAACATTTCGTACACATAGTATTTCAGTGTGGAATTTTTTTTTTTTTTTTTTTGAGACAGGGTGTCGCTATGTAACACAGGCTGACCTCTAATTCCTGGTCTTCCTGCCTCGGCCTCCAGAGTGCTGGGATTACCAACATGTGACACCACACCTGTCTTCAATGTGGAAAGTTTTTATATTGCTTGCTCTGATGTTTTAAACTCTTAGTCTTTTCAACATAAAAAAACACATTTAAGTATTTCTTTTTTGTAGCAAGTTAACGATTTTAGAGAACCAAAAAGGGTGTCCTTCATATTCATTGTTGTAGGCCTCATACGAATTAAATGAGATCACGAATGTAATACTACAGAACCAGTAACATGATAAACAGCCAAATGTTTATGTGCCCCTGGCACATAGTAGGCACGCAAAAGATTTGTTGCTAGAATATGTGACGCATCACGTGCAAGAGCAGTCACTTAAAATAGGAAAATAGGGCTGAGGATTTAGCTTAGTGGTTCAAGTGTTTGCCTTGCAAGCACAAGGGCCCGAGTTCGATCCCGAGTACCAAAAAAAAAAAAAAAAAAAAGGAAAATAACTGAGATCTCTCTGTTTCTTTGTTTTTGTTTTATTTTGTTTTGTTTTCTATTTTTTGAGACACGGTCTCGCTATGTAATTCAGGCTGGCCTTCAACTCATTATTATAGTCCAAACTGCCCTCGCACTCCCAAGTGATCCTCCTGCCTCAGCCTCCCGAGTGCTGGGATTACAGGCGTGCATAGCCACGCCTGACTTTTTTTTAAGGACGACGCTGAAGCCCGAGGTTGTAAATACACCAACAAAGCTAAAAGGCCAAAGTAAACTTAAATGTTGACCAGACTGCAGTACCCGGAGGTAAAAATGAACTAATGCTACAAAGTCCCGCCTCTGCCTTTGTCCCTGCCCTTATCTCCTCTCCCCCCCAATACCTCATTCCATTTGCATCGCCCCAGACAAGCTGAAGCAATTTCCGCCCTAAGAAGGGTGGGGCTTCCATCGCCTCCTGCTCTCGCCATTACTGATGGTGGAAGAGAGGAAGGTGGTGGCCATATTTCTTCCTTGCCCTTCCCCCGGGTTCCCCATCACAATTCCGCCCTTACTACTCCTGCTTCCGGCCAGATAAAAACCACTTGCATCCGGAAAAAGGGTGGCCCGCTGCGGCCAGGTCTCCTTTCCTGCCCAATTTGCCCCATAGTGTCCTCCTCCCCTCTCTCTGCCAGCCGCCCACTAACCAAACGAGGCCAGGTTTCCCCCACTTCCAGAAGGAAACTCTCCCCTCTATCACTCCCCGCCCCGGGACAAGAACAAGCAGGGAAGCAACCACAGGCCTCTCTATCCTCACACGCGCCCTTCCCCCGTGTAGGCGGAGACGAAGCCCCAGTCGCCCTGAGAGAGGCGGAGCCGCCTGCTCTGGCCCCACTCTCGCGAGAGCTCAGAACTCCCGCGAGATTCGACGCCCGACTTGTGCGCCCGGGAAACCCCGTCGTTCCCTTTTCCCTGGCTGGCAGCGCGGAGGCCGCACGGTAAGCGGGAGCTCTGCTCCGGTGTGGCTGCAGGGCGTGTGGACCGGACCTCTCGGCCTGGGAGCGCGTGCTTGAGGGTCCTGGGGCGCCCGGTGTGGTGCCGCCCTACTCCTTGGAGTGGCGGCCACGTGCGAGCGGCAGGCCCGGACATGCCTGCTCGGCGCGGTCCGGGAACCGAGAGGGCCTGGGGGGCAACTGAGGGTGCGTGGGGCGCCCAGAATCGCAGGAGCGAGGGGAAGCGTCGCGAAAGGCCTCCCAACTGGGATTGGGCCTGGTGAGCCGGAGCCCAGGTTGAAACGCGCTGAGGGAGTTAACGCGGGTGCTGCGGTTTAGGACGCTGCAGGGGCGCGGTTGGTCTTAGGCCAGGGTCCTTGTGCAAAGTCGTCTCCTTAGGCCTGGTGTTTATGTGTATGATCTTCTCTTGTAGATGCCCGGAGTTACTGTAAAAGACGTAAACCAGCAGGAGTTCGTCAGAGCTCTGGCAGCCTTCCTCAAAAAGTGAGTGTAGAGGTTGAGGCTCAAAGTGGACGGAGGCTGGAGGGAAGGGGTTTTTGGAGACTGCTGAATTGTGCTTTTCTCATTATCTTGATCCTAGGTCCGGGAAGCTGAAAGTCCCTGAATGGGTGGACACTGTCAAGCTAGCCAAGCATAAAGAGCTTGCTCCCTACGATGAGAACTGGTTCTACACGCGAGCTGGTGAGGAACCTGGGCCTTTGGCTGCGGTTAGCTGGGCCCAATTGTGCATCCCTTTCTTGCCCTCTTCCCACGGTTGTCACAGGAAGAGATCTCTTACTATAACTATATGCTGCATGTGCCGTATTTTAGTTGTGGCTTTGACCGAGTTTCAGGAAAAGTCTGGAGAGAGATGAGTGTTCGTGTTTTGTTTAGAGGTGGTCGTTTAAAGAGGCAACATCCCTTCTTAAATCTATGCAGTAAGATGCTTCAATTCAAATTTATTTCTACCATTTAACTGTGACTTCAGTCAGGCAAGTTTAACCTGTCTTGGTTCATTGCTGTAGCGAAGCTGACAGTTGTGCTAATACAAGATTATTGTGAGGGAAATATTTAGAAGCATGTCTGTTGTATAGTAATTCAAAGAAGAGTCAGCTGTGTCTTTGTTTTTATTCAGATCACAATGCTAGCCCTTTGTCCACCAAGGTATTTCTAACTAGATAGTTGGGGATCTGGGGAGATTGCTCCCTGCTCTAAATCTTGACAAAATTCCCAAGTGCCCAAAAGAAAACTTTTAAATTTTGTGGTTGCCCTATGGCCATGTAGCAGCCCCCTTCTGTTTTAATTGTCTGGCTGTAATTTAAATACACTTGCTGACTGTACAGTGCTAGTTTTTGCCTGTCTTTTGACACTTCAAGGTTCTATAAGCTGTTACCCTTGTGTAGACCGAACTTGGAGTTGGGGTCAGTGCTAGAGTATGCCAGGATGGTAGGCCTTCACTAAGGTGCCTTACCCTACAATCTTCCAGTCTTCTCCCTTTATGAAGTAGCAACTCCAGCCTGGCCAAGTCTCCATCAGTAGATAAGAAGTGAGGAAGCAGATTAGGCAAATTACAACAGTGACCTCAAGATGACTTGGGCTTGGGCCTAGTACAAGTTGGCATGCAATCGTGCGTCAAATGTCAATGAGGCCCACTTTGCTTCAGGCTTTGGACTGTTCACCGCAGCCTCTGGCCTCTGAGGACTAGAAGTTGAACTCTGAGGTAGGCAGGTTGGGTGGCATATGCACCTACCCACCGCTGTATTTTTAGAAAATGGGAAGAGAAGCTGATTTCCCTGAGCACCCAAGGCCTGAATAAGACAGCCCTACACCCACCACACACCTGGGAAGCAAGGTGGCCCTGTCTTGAGTGCTCTTTGACAGTGCTCAAAAAGAGCTAGCAGGTCATGGCTGCTTTGTATTGGGATTAGAGGGAAATAGGCTTGATAGCTTTTCCCATTTGGGTGATGTGAATATGCATTCTATGTAATGGGCAAAAAAAAAAACAAAACTCGAGTATGATTGGCTTTGTCTGTTTTCACAGTTGACGGTGGGGAAATTAAGTAACATGTCCAGGATATCAAACAGCCAGTGATACTGATCATTCCCCTTAGTGGTAAACCTGGGTCATGTTACAGTTACCATGACCCTGTCTTGCCCACTACACTCTTCCCAGACATCTCACCTGAAACCCCAGATGGTTCCTATTGGACCTCACTTTCCCAGCCACCCTGTGGCCTAAGGGCAGTTAGGTTTGAGGCCCTAGACTGTTTTTGTCAGGATGCTGCCACTCAATGTCGTTGACACTGCTACAATAGCAGGTGTGGGGTAGTTGTGACAGATCAGGTGCTTACTGTTTGACCCTCTGCAGAAGGTGCTTGCCGATAACCTAAAATCAGTGTGGTCCCACCCGGTTCTGCCATCAGCCTACACCAGTAGTGGCACATTTAACGGCAAATGTGTAGCACTGCACTATTTATATTGTGGAAAGCTCTAGAAGGTTTGCTATCACTGGCCCGTACTTGAGTTACAGTCATAGGAGTGACATCTGTGACAGGAAGCTGAAGTGCAGAGGTAAAGTGACTGGGCTTCAGGTGGCCATGGAGGCCTTGGCAAGTAGGTTCTGTCCAAAACTAGCTGTCTGCTGTAGTTGACAGTTTCTTCTCTGGATGGTGGGGGTTGGGCTGCCTGTTTTGCCCCCTCGAGGCTTTGAGCTAGAATACAGTGGGCCAGCAGACAGGTGTTGATCTTGGAGCATGAGAGATGAAGTCTGGAGAAGGCAGGGCCCTCCAAGGGTGGTGTGGACATGAGCATTGCTGTAGGGTCAGTCCCAAGGTGGCAGAGAGATAGGAAGGACTCACTTCGGGGGAAGTAGAGACCACTGGAAGAGGGCTCAGTTTTGCTCAAGGGAGATTTTTATTTTATTATTATTTTTTTTTTTTGGTGCTGAGGATCAAACTTAGGGCCTTGTGCTTGCAAGGCAGGCACTCTAACCACTGAGCTAAATCCCCAGCCAAGGGAGAACTTTTTTGAAGGAGTGAAGCATTGCCCTGTTCAGGGCCTCTTGTTTCTCAGAAGGTACTGCTTAGGGGTGAGAGAAGAGTCCGGTGTCAAGCGTCGGGCTGAACTGGGGGCTTCTGGTTGCTTGTAAGTTGGAGGTTGTTGCATCTGACTTCTGTGCAGGGGTTGTACCCCACTCATGCTATGATACTGGAGGAAGTAAGGCCCAAGAGGAACACAGGGTGCATAAAGGTCCGGGAAGTGGATTTTCCTTAGAAGTTTGGCAGAGAAGGGTCAGGGCAGACTGTGGAGGAGCATTCCTCTATTTTTTGACTTAGTAGGTCAGAAAGGGCCCATCAGCGAGTCTGCGCTTGGCACACTGTTGAGGTGCTGTGTTGCTGTGACCCAAGAACCCTTAGTCTGCCTATGAGTTCAAGCAGAGTGACTCGTAGACACGGTTGCTAAGAGAAATGGGCTGTCACTTCCAAAGACTCAGGAAGGGAGCAGGGGCCTGTGGGGAGGCTGAAAAGCCATTTTTGATAGGACCTGGCTCATTGGCCATCATAAATTCCAGCTAGGATGGCCTGGATTTGTGTCCTTGCAGCAAATCTTGAGGGGGTGGAAAAGAGGTCAGTTTTACAGAATTCACTATTTCAGCTTTTACAGCTTCCGGTTTATAAAATAAATGCCTTTCTTGTGGGTCAGAAAAGTGGCCTGCATAAACTGAGGAGACGGGGCAGGACTTGTGATCTGACAAAGGTTGGTCTCCATGCTGGATGGTTTTCATACAGCACTGAGAAAAATGCAGGCCCCGTTGAAGCATCCTACAGCCTTCATTAGATCTTGCTGTGCCAGTACCTGTGCTGGAGTCACCTTTAGTACTACTGTGTGTGTACACTCCATCTAGAGGCTAGACAGCCTCTCGCTGCTGACAAGGAACAGTATTGGGACTTGAATCCTTGTCTGCTCTCTGCCGGCAGCTCCGGACACTGTTCTGGTGAGCAGTCTCAGCTGGGCATCTGTGGGTCGTGCCTTCCAGCAGTGTCCTCCTTTCTGCCCAGCTGCACCCAGAACCTGAGCACTGTCCAGTGAAGGTGCAGGAGGGACCGACTGTGGCTCTCGGGACCTGGGACTACTCTGCAAGGGTGGAGTTTTCCGGTGGCAGAAAGACTAGGGAAGAGGCCTCCTACCTCATCTAGTTGGTTACACGCAAACACTGTTGGGTCACTGTTTCTGAGTCTGTGGTTACCAAAGAATGAACCTGTGATTGCCCCAGTTGACCTGAACCAGAAGAGAGACATCACTTGGGCAAGCTAGGGTCACTGGCTGATTGCTGAGCCCCAATAAAAGGATAAAGCAGAGTGACTGCCTTGTATTCCACAACCGGACAGCTGTGCAGTGGCTGAAGTCTAGGTGCATCCCCCATCTTGGGCTCCAGTTCTTTCAGTCTTCAGTGGTAGAACAGGCAGTCCCTCTGGGGCTGGGCAACATGGGGCCGTTGAGTACCTTCTGAAGCTTCGGTTTCTCTTTGTCTGAAGGAGAGCAGCAAATACCCGTGTGTCTTCATTACCCAGCTCTGGGGGCTTACTTCTGGGCTTGGGTCAGGTTGAATGGCCAGATTTCCACTCTGGCCCTTCTGAGGAGGCTGGTATCTCAGCTGGATTTTACTGGAGCTTGCTTTGCAGGCAGGGAGGCTCTTCCAAGGGGAAACCAGGCAGAACTTAGCAAGCCCCAAGGACGAGAATCCCCAAGACCATGGAGGGAGTGGTACACATTCCAGCTTGGGAGTATTTGCTAAGAGTGTCTGGCCTGACCATATTCCTGAGGTCTGCCCTGCTGGGGTGGCTGGGGAGCTGCACTCAGGAGTAGAACTTCCTCCACTCCTTCACATCTCCGGCACATGATGATGGTTATAATTTGTCTTTGGATTTTTGTGACGATATTATGTAGTCCAGGCTGGCCTCAAGCTTGCAGCAGTCTTCCTGCCTCGAGCCTCGCTACCCCCAGCAGTAGGGGCACCACCACCGTGCCCAGCTCTGTTGTAGATTTTCTCAAAGGTTTGATAGGCTCCATCTCTGCAGCACTGTTAGCGGGACCTTGGCGCTGGAGAAAGAGGGTCCTGCTAAGAGTGCCAGATCACATACCCACAGAAGAACTGGAGTGAAGGACAAGAAGGATGTCAGTACTGGGTCCTGGTATTTTCCATTTCTTTCTCTATGGAAGGGTGAAAATTAGCTGTTTCACATAACAAATTGTTATGACCTTGAACAAGACTCTTAGGTATGAAGAGGAGACTTCTCCCTGAGAAGGATCCTCATACTCCCTCTTACCTCCACCTCCAGCTTCCACAGCACGACACCTGTACCTCCGGGGTGGTGCTGGGGTTGGCTCCATGACCAAGATCTACGGTGGGCGTCAGAGAAATGGCGTCATGCCCAGCCACTTCAGCCGAGGCTCCAAGAGTGTGGCGCGCCGAGTCCTGCAGGCCCTGGAGGGGCTGAAAATGGTGGAAAAGGACCAAGATGGGTAAGCATTGGGGAGCTTGAGAGCCAGGTCATGAGTGCCCGCAGGTCACCTATACTAGAATTGTCAGGTACCACTCCCACAAGTGGAGGAGGGTGCCAGGCGCCCTGTCTCTGCCCCCTCCCCTCAGGCCTCAGGCAGGCAGGGGATTCAGCAGAAACACAAACAGTGAGAACCTCACCCCGACCTCTCTGGCTGACTTCCTCAGGCTCTAGGAAGGTAATTTAGCGACTGTCCGCTTTCATTAGCCTGCTCGTTAACTTTTCCCAATTGATTTTTTCGGGGCTTTTGATCTAATGCTTGCACAAACGACACCCCGTCAGTTCCCAGGAGGGTTCCTGCTCCTGCCCCCAGCTCATTAGAATGTAGCAGATCGAGACCCGGTGAGACTTGGCTGGGGCTGGCGTCATGTGGTCCACAGCCAGGAACCTTCTTGCCAATCCTGCCCTCACCAGGGACTGCATAACTTCCCTCACACAGGGGCCGCAAGCTGACTCCTCAGGGACAAAGAGATCTGGACAGAATCGCCGGACAGGTGAGGCGTGCACGCAGGCCTGGACCAAATCCCTTAATCACTGGACATTTCAGAGCCCCGTCACATAGGTCTTCCCTGGGCAGGAGCAACCCAGGGGCAGGGAAAAGAGCATTGCTGGTTTTTTCTGCTGGAGTAGCATGGAAATTTGGGTGCTGGCATAAAGGGAACCCAGGCCCCGTGTGCTCCTGGGTCTCTGCAGGGCACCTACCCCTGCTCCCGCACACTTGGTTCCCTTTATTGGGGGGGGCACTAGGGACAAACTCTGGGCCTCGTACTTGCTAGGGAAGCACTCTAACCACTAAGCTAAATCCCCAGCCCCAGTCTTGGGGTTCTGACTGCAGCATTTCCTTATTCTTTGTTTTCTCTGGGCACCAGGTGGGGCCACGTGGGAGCTGAGGTGGGAGCAGCATTCTGGTTCAGGCCCCTCAGCTCAGGTCTCTGTCCGGATCCTGGCTGGCCTTAACTCAGACAGGGTCACTTGAGGATTCCACAGGCCACAGTGCAGCAGGCCCTCCTAGGAGCCTTGCAGTGTTTAGTAGCTTAGGTGTCAAAAATGAAGTATTTCTGGGAATCAGGTGACGTGGAAAAAGGAATTCTTCCTCTAGAGCAGAACCTGGTGCGGATGTTAGTGCTGGAGGCTGCCTTTCCTCGCAGGGCGGTGGGCAGAAGTTGAATTTCCTTTCGTTTCCTGAAGCCTAGTTTACAAGGCAGTGGGGCAGTGCCAGTGGTTGAGAGAATTAGATGAGGTGAGTGCATGTGCAGGTACACAGTATTCAAGCAGAAACCCTCGGCTGATCTTATTTCTGTCTTTCCCACAGGTGGCAGCTGCCAACAAAAAGCATTAGAACAAAGGATGCTGGATTAATAAATTGCCTCATTCATAATCCTGGTCTGGGTGTCTTAATCGGCTGTTCTTTGGGGGTCTGAGGACAAAGCACTTCCTTCCTTGTGTAAGAGCAACTAGGGGTCCCTTGACGCTTGTGCCCAGCGACTGCCAGGGCCTGAGACCTATCCAGAGAGTCAGTGGGGCAGGACCAAGGGGTCCCCGTTCCTCCCACACACCTCCCCAAATCCCACAAGGGGAGGAAGGAGCAAAGTTGAGACTGGAATAGGGCTGCCAAGTAAAGCTACCAGGGTTGGACTGGACCCTGAGGTAGCGTTCCCGCTTGGCAGCCACCTGTATATAACCCTGCCCAATGATTGGTCCCCATTTGGGTGGGAGACCCAAATGGTGCCTGGTGGGCATGTGCCACACACAGGAAGAGACTCCTCCTGAGCTGGGCAGAACTAAGCCAAGCCTGAAGTGGCTTGGCCAAGGGCCCGAGGCTCCACCAAATTCAGATTATTCTTAAGGAGTGACCCACTTCAGTGCCAGCTCTGGGCTAAGGAAGTTGCAGCACTAGGCCCTGGCTTTGGTGGCCAGCACTGTAAGTTCTGCCTACAACTTCGTCACCTTACCCTCTGAGCCTGTAGCTGTACCACTGTGGGATTCAGCAAGATGCTGTTGAGAGTTTTAGCTCTGAGCAGCGCCCTGAGATGGCAGCTGGCCTCGCCCACATTAAGAGCAAGATGTTGAAAACGTCCCAGAGCGATGGGTCCTACTGCTGCAGGGACCGAAAGATTCTACTGCCCAGCAACCCTCATGAAGCAGGTGCCAGATAGCACCTGTAGATTGGAGGTAAAGTCACAGATTAGTTTGCTGGGAGGAGGCAGCGCTATCATTTAAACCCCAGCAACCCTTCCCAGCCTGCCGCTGTGTTCATCCCTCAAGTGAGGGACATACGAAGAAAACACCCAAACAAGTGTGCTCCTTGGCGTGGCCCTGTCGTGCTACACCTGTTTCGGAACTAGATTTGTTTTGAGACAGTGTCTGGCTATGTAGTCCGGAGTGGCCTCGAGCTCAGCCACGTTCCTGCCTCAGCCTTCCCGAGTGCTGGGATTGCAAGCATCTGGTGCCTCACTTGGCTCTCCATTTTCTTTTTCCCGTTGCGAATGAAAACGTCCCAGAACTGACAGGAGCGAGCTCAAGGCTAAGCATCTGGTTCATACAGGCGGGCGCCAGGAGTCCCAGATAGTGAGAGGAGGATTTCCCCCGAACACCGCCTGGGCCGCGGAGCAGGCCTGCAGTCCGCAGCTTCACCCCTCCGGCCACTGGGGGGCAGTCGAGGGTCTGGAGACATCCGCTGAGGGAACGCGGATTCCTAGGGCTTCCAGCCGGGGATCCCTACTTCTTCCTGAGAGTGTGTCCTAAGGAAAAGCTGAGGCACAGAGCAGGGGACCAGCTGAACACCTGGGTCTCTGGAGGAAAGGGGGTGGACCCTGAGGACCAAAGAATAACTAGCCTTGTCCCAGGAACTATGCTAATGCACTTTGTAATATTTATGCAGCCTCTCAAAGGCATTGGTGATGCCCATGTTACAGCAGAAGAAACAAGTGCAGACAACCAGTCAGTTGGCAGAGCTGAGATGCAAACCTAGGAATCTGAAGCCAGGGTCTACATCCCCAGCCTATTTTTATTTTGAGACAAGATCTCAATAAATTTCTCAGACTGGACTCAAACTTGAGATCCTCCTGCCTCAGCCTCTCAGAGTGCTAGGATTACAGGCATGTGTCACCCTATCAAGCTTGAATCTCAGATTCTTAAGGCCTATGCCAGTGATTGCAAACCTTTTAGAGCTTTCAGTGATACAAACAGCCTGCGGCTGCCACCAGTGACCTATGCTCTTCCATGGGGGTGACAGTTACACTATTTTAAAATTAGTAAATATTTCAGGCATGCAAAACAGTAACAGTGTAACAGAAACTCACCAGTTTAAGTAATTAGACAGGTGTGGCAAACATCTGTAATCCCAGCACTGAGAGGCTGAAGCAAGAGCACTGCAAGATTGATGCACCTCAGTGCAAAAGCCCTGGGTTCAAGTACCAGTACCAATAAAAAAAAAAAAAACACAAGTCACATTT
>PVJO010023418.1:0-26187 GCA_004026905.1 Hystrix cristata | reverse complement strand
TACACATATATATTTGTTCTGTCATCCGAGGCGTGCTGCATGGAATAATACCCAATAGGTATGAACAGACTGTTTCTAA
Source organism: Hystrix cristata (assembly GCA_004026905.1). NCBI lineage: Eukaryota > Metazoa > Chordata > Mammalia > Rodentia > Hystricidae > Hystrix > Hystrix cristata. The sequence goes on along the minus strand of PVJO010023418.1, from coordinate 26,108 downwards.
TTTCTAACAGCATTCTCCAGCATGAAAAGCCAGACCCCTTGGAGAAGTGGCTGATCTAAGAATGGGGAGAGGAAAGGTAGGAGACTAGCTTGGAGTGTCCTGTAGTGCCAGGAAACACGAACATGCTGAACAGACACACCACCACCACCACCATCATCACTAACACCAACAACAAACCCAAAATAATTAAATTTATTAAAAATTATAATTAAATATTTGTATTTTATATAAAATATAATAAGAAATGGTAGATTTCAAAGAAGCACAGGAATTAATTCAAGAGCTCTTTATAGCTAAAGCTAGAATGATTTTTGGCAATAAAACGAATAGGGTATTATTGGAGTAAACACAAAATATAAAACAAATATCAATAATTCCACATTGTTACAAATGATTGAATAAATACCCTCTACACAACTGGTGTGGACTGTGCATAGTGAATTTCCAAAGACAGCAATGGGTGGGTAGGAACAGTAATTTTTCACTGGAGAAGTCTGAAGGATACTTCTTCAGCTGTGTGCTAATGGGGATCATGTTGGTTATATATACAAATGATAAAAAGTTAGTCTGTGCTTCAGTCCATCTTTCACTAGTCCATTTGCTCCTGTATTTTTTCCTTACTTGTTTCAGCCGTTGGCCAGGATAATTGTACTGGCAAAAACTCAACAGGGCAGTTACTCTGTTATTTTGTATGTTACCATCGTTATATTTTAATTTAGCGAACATTCATTGTAATCTGTTATGTGACAGACACTATTTGCGATAATAAGAATAAAATGCTAAGTCTCTATATTCACTCATAATCATCTCCAATATAAAAATTTTCAACTAGTTAAAATTTCTGTACTAAATGTTTAATTGTATGTACTTAGAGTGTAATATGATCTCAGTCTTGGGAAGAATAAAGTAAGTTTGCAACTGCTGGGATTTCTTTTAATTTATCAAAATTAAAAGGGGAAATATATTGGGTTAAATTATATGTAAAAAAGTGAACTGAAAATGTTATAATCCATTTTGGTAGGAAAAAATTTAAGTATGCATATGCAAAAATAGAGAATATTATGTAAGAAAGTTTTAGCAATTAATTGTTTTACCTCCAGGGCTAATAGCCTAACTGAATTAATAAGGAAATAATAAGATTAGATCTCCAAACATTTAGCTACCTAATTTTGAAATCGTATTTCCCCAATGTGAGGACAAAAAAATTACGTTAAGGAGAATTATTAATGGCAAGATTTGAGCATTTTAAAACATCACGGTTAGTTTTAAAATAGAGGAAACTTTATATAAAAACATCTTCCTTAAAATTTAAGCTTCCAGAAAACAATACAGCGGTCTCGTTTCTCGGTATTTTTCTTGCTCCCCCTGCCTGTTCTCTGTCACCACAAGGTGGCAGCACCTGACGACGCCTCCCATTTGTCTTGCGTATTTGTCTAGTTTGGCAGTAGCTGGGTCCGCGCACTTCCAGACTTTGAGACTCCGTGCCAAGACCACCAGTTCACTATGCTGATGCTCTACATAGAGAAGAAAATACTTGACATTTGATTGTCGTGAATGAAAACCATATTATTGAACAGTTTAACTTTTAGAAAAACCTTATCATAAAGGTATCAAAAAATTGCCTTCAGTACTAGTAATACTTTCAGTAATAAATTTTAACACTAGTAATATTTTCTGTAGTTATTTGTACTTTTATATTTAATCTTCTCTTACAAGACAGATTTTAGTAATCTTATCTTTTAAATTACACTACTTTTATTAAAATTACAAGTAAAAGATGATTCATGTGCTTTCTGGGGTAGTTGAGAGTCAAAAGGCAGAGGAACTCTTGTAAGACAGTATTATTTTAACTTTAGGGCAACAAACAGTGAACGTGCAGTATGGTACACGGCAATTTACATGTTCACCATTCTATTCCTGGTACCTAGCGCCTAGTCTAGAATGAGCGAATAAAATTAATAATTATCTTTTGGTTGCCATCTCAGTGATTCATTTTGTTAGAACCACTTTTTGGATGAATCCTTAGTGTTATCACAGATTTTTTTTCCAGAAAATTACCCACAAATACTTCTAAAATAGACTTTTGTTTTTTTAATATCTGGAGCACATGCATTTAATATTAATTTCAAAACATTTGAAGCATTCATTTTTTTTCCAGTATGTGAAAATGGTTTTGAAAGCACAGTTTTTGTGGCACCTTTTAATCTTGTGGTTCACAGTGAGAAATTTGTGTGAGATGGGTGTATGTTTGCATAAGAGCAATTTAAAATATCTTTGGGTCAGTTATGGTAAAGAAAAGTTTGTCTCTGCTCTGGATTGTCAGATTTCAGTTTAGCTACACACTCGACTACTTGTTTTCTACAAGTTATTTAAATTCTCTAAAACTCAGTTTCCTCAACCATCAGATGAGGGCAAAAATCTCTTTCCTACCAAGTCTGGGAAGATTTGCCCTGAGAATGTGTGGAATGAACCTCGTGCAGGGCCTGGAGCTCAGGGTTATCAGGGTGCTGCCATTGCTATTATTTTGAGAATATACTTCCATAAGTGGGAAAACTCAAGTCTGCATTACAGTGGGATGGTTTTATAATGGCAAAGAGCCACACTGAATATGAAAGACTGCATAGCGATTCATCGGAAATTCTGGACATATCTTCCGGGGCAAATGCAGGGGTGTGTGTGTGTGTGTGTGTGTGTGTGTGTGTGTGTGTGCACGTGCACTTTTACCCCGTGCTGTGCCTAATGCAAAACTGTTCACCTATATCTCCTTGAAAGGTTTGATGAATTCTGGTATATGGTGGGTTCAAGTAGAGTTATTAATCTGCAGATATTCTGTATTTTTCTTGTTGGAATGAAAGTGATATTTTCATGGGGCTTCTACCTAAGCTGAAGCCAAACTCCTGTGTTTTTATATATGAAGGAGTGTTTTGGTCACGTCAGTACATAGAATTCTTACATACTGTAGAAAAGACACCTCTTTTGCTATATTAACTAGGGTATTAATAGGACATTGTCTGCAAAAAAAGTGAAAACCATGGAACATTTTTTTTTATCATCCCAAAGTATGTGGGGGTAAGAAGGGATGTGAACAGCAAGCAAAAAGAAGGAAGACGCCATAGTTCCTTATCTCCTAAATTGTATGTGTTTGGGACTGTAGAGGCACCGGTAGAGCTGAGCATTCCAAAAGCCTCAGGACACAGCCCCTCAAATATACTAAGAAAACTGACCACAAGACCTGGAGGAAGTCTCAAGAATGGGCCCCTTCAGCTTCCCTGTTGGGAAATTGGCCAGAGAGAAGTGTGTACAGTAGCACTCTTGACGTCCACGGTGTACAGATGAAACAGTTATCATATGACGAGTTGCAGATGTTCTGAGAGCACTCATAATAAATCAGCTGTGTCTTGAAAGTACGTAACTTGTGAAGGTCAGACAGGTTCTTGGCAATTGTTGGCTTAGAGAAGAAACCTGCTTAGTACTCTGTGGCCGAATCAGCACTATCCAGAAGGGAAGTGTACAGAGGAGAAATCTTCGCCATCACACGTCCTCTGAGCAGGAAGACTTTAATTATAAACAAACAGTACAGTTTATTTCTCTATCTAATAATTTATTTTCTAAATCATACGGGTGGCTGCAATAAGATTCAAAAACAATTTCACAGCTGATCTTGGCCCACATAAATCTTAGCATGCGCACATTGTTGCATTTGTGGGGTTCACGAACGAAGAAGACAGTTTGGAAAGGATTTAGCTGAAGTGAGTACAATATGCAGATAGAACGATCTGAGAATATTTTGCAGTCTTGGATAATTCAGAACAAATGGCACACTGTAAATGTATAAGTTTAAAAACAATCACTACCAAATGATCCTCTGCCCATATTCAGAACTCTACCAGACATCTACTATATTCAGTTTTTAATCTTTTTCATGGTTTGTAATATAATCTACTGATTTCAAGCAACGATGGTAGTAGTAGAATAAAACAGAGACTGTAAAGAAGGCAGGGAACCAGAAACAAATAAGGCCTTTCTTGCTGGTGATGTATATAAAACTAAGCTCCCCTGAAGCTGAGAAGTGGGTGAGATGTCTAAAGAAAAGAGTACTATAAGCAGAAAAGGGGGACAGCATAGAATAACAGATTTTAAAACGAGTTTTGAGTAAAGATACAGGAAAGTAACAGAAGCAATGTAGCTGATAGGAGCTACCGATATCAGAAAAGGACTGAACACACAAAAGGAACTGCAACAGATTAGTGTGATCAGTGAGAGACCCGAATAGTTTACCACGACCTTTAAATAATCCTGGTCTGAAAATGGATCATTCATTACTGCGGCTCCTGAAGTGTTGGTGAAAAGAAAGGCATATTGTTCTGCATAAAAACGTTGGCTCCACCTGGTATTTCAGGAAGTGCAGGCTGTAAAACCCTGAAAAGTCACAAAACAAAGACAAGTCAGGGCAAATATGACGTGGTACTAGTTGTCTGGAGGGTCGGCCTCAGGGCACAGTGCCCCAAAGTGGCACGCTGGCTGTAGAGGAAAATGCAGGAAAATGGCCGCCCTAACTGTCTCAAGCCTTGCTGTGTGCGACTTGGCCATAAAGGAATGTCCCGACCCACCTCGCTTAGAGTGTGTCACGAGGCCCTCGCTCTGGATGGCTCCTGCCGTTTCTGAGGACTCCTGTGTCACATGATATTTGTTCAAATATGTTTTCTAGGGCTATTCTCTTGTAAATCTTTTTGTCACATAGGTAGCAGCCATGATTTTTGCAAAGGGTGAGAAAAGTGTATTGATTTTCTTCCCTTCCGGTAGGGTGCATACAAGCGCTAAGACATAATAACGTCTTATGAAGATGAAGTTACATTACATTTAAGCAAGAGAAAAAATTCTGTGTTCAACTCTAAAATTCAAGAATAAAAGTTTTTAATGTGTTAATTTATCTACATTTTATAAAACAGGGCCGAAGAGAAAATTGATTAAATGTATGCATTTATACGCTTTTTGTAAAACATGAACATGTGCACATGCCTGGAAAATGAATATATACAGGTATGTATATTTTAATTGGTATTTAATACATGTGTAATTAATACATTTCAAAGTATTAGACCCTCTCAAGGTCACCATAGGTATTTTGTGAATAAAAAATAATAGAGAACATTCTGAAGAAGCAGAACATTATTATAAATATTTTAAGCAATTCTATTTCTTTCTAATGTATCCAGTTCAATAAGAAAAATCCAACTATTCCAATCAAAACTAGGTAAAAGATGGGATAAGATATAATAACAAAGAAATACAAATGGCTAATAAATTTACAAAAAAATATTTATACAAGCATCAAGAAAGTGAAAATCAAATCTGAGTGTGATGCACATGTCTGTAATCATAGCGCTCTGGGAGACTGAGGTGGAAGAATTACAAGCTTGAATCCATACTGGGAAACTTAGCGACTTAGCTAGAGTCACACACACACAAAAATAATAATAATAATAATGATTAAGAAGAGTCAGGAATGTAGCTCAGTGTGAAGGTTCTGAGTTCAATACCCCCCAAATAATGAAAATTAAAACCGTGAGAGAGATACATTTTTCGCAGCTGAAATCTCATTAGCTCGGCCTTTGCTCGTGTGTTCCTCTTAGCATGCTTGTCTTCTGAACTCCACAAGAATCACCCAAAAGACTCTGCTTAAAATATGCCAGGACTTCTCTAGCCCACATCTTCAAAACTTTCCACACTCCCCCACAAACCAGTTCCGAATGCTTTCAAATCACATGGTTGGGTATAGTCACAGCAACAGCCTCACTCCTGGGACGAGTGCTCTGATATCTTTTTGCATCATTTTCCATCGTTTTTCCACCACTGGGACAACATATCCAACCCCCAGAATTTAACTGAGTTGTGTTTTTTTTTTGGCTCATGGTTTTAGAAAGGTCAGTTCATAGCTGGCTATAAGGCAGAAACCACATGTCAAAAGAACATGGCAGAGGAAAGGCGCTCAAAGTATGCAACCAGAAAACAGAGTGAAAAGAGAGGTGCTGGGAACAAGAATATACCCTGCACATGATCCCCTTCAACCAGGCCCCGCCTCCTAGCAGCACATTCAGCAATGAATTTAGGAATGGACGACTCTGACATTGAGTATAGTGCTCATATGTTCTAATTGCCTTCCAAATGCTGCCCTATGAACACATGAGAATTTTGCAGAACATTTTAGATCTAAACCATAATATCCGTGGATATCATAGAGATGGATTCAATTGGACACTTAAGAGAGAAATCAGGCTTTTAAGGGAACTGATTAAAATATAAGGAGTACAAATATGTCAAAGGAAAAATGACATATTGCATCACAGATTTCATTATAAACAGAAAATTTGAATTCAATGGTAACTTCTTCCCTGTGTCTGATCCTAAAATACCATGAGACCAAAGAAAAGAGATGCAATTAGATCTAGGACTGCACAGAGTGCAAGGTATTGGGGACTTTCTGAGAGTAGTGAGGTCCTGAGAGAAATGTGGTGACCGAGTGGATCTCCACAGTTCGGGACAGAAGGAGTAGAATAAATGTTAGTTAGGACAAAGATGACTTCAATGAAGCTAGAATGTACCTAATTTATCTTAAGTTATTATTAGAGTCAAGCACTTTCTGGGTGCAAGAGTCCATGTGTAAAGTTCTCCACACTATTCTAATCATTTTGTGTGTAGCTTGCTGGGAAACTGCAGAAAAAACTTACTAGACTCACTCACAGATAAGTTATAACTCAAGATAGCTACAGTCATGTCATCTATCACAGTGACGTATTATAATATAACTGTCTGATTCTTGGGAGTTTAAACAAACAACAAAAAATAAAGATTATAAAAATCTGAAAAATATAAGCAATACACTTAGGCTAATTGAAAGATAAGGATGAAGGATTCAGATGAAAAATTTACTAAAATTTATACTAGACAGAGACACTATAAAGACAGTCAAAGCAAATTTTAAAGAATAGGTATAATACAGTTCACAAACAACAAAATAGATTTGCATTAGGCTTCGATTATGAAAAATGCATACATGAAATCTAAACTTAATGAGAAATTTTAGTTGTAAAATTACTCGTGGACTACCTAAGAAATTATTGAAGGTAAAGAAAGAGATTTGACCTGAATAATAATGAAAACATATTAAAGTCCATGGGTTGGATGGAGCAAGGAGGGAGGAAAGGGGTAGAGTATGAAAAACAAAAGAAGTGAGATGTATTATGAACATGTGCCGGTTCCTCATGAGAAGTGTAATCATTATGAACCCTGAACATGTACTAATAAAAAATAGAAAAGCCAGAGAGTAAAAGTATCAATAGTACTTAAAGGAAATTTATCTATACAAAGGAGTCAAAAATTCAACTCTTACAAGTATTTTTAATGTATATTTTATTACAATAAAATATAAATAATATAAATTCTACTACTTTATCTATTTCTGTGTATAGTTCAATGACATTAAATACATTTATATTCCTGTGCAAACATTACTACCATCGTCTCTAGACCTTATTTTCCCAAACTGAGAATCTGTACCCCTTGATCAACGACTTCTCATTGACCTCTCCCCTCACCCTGTAATTAGCTTAAGTATTTAAAAGGTGACGAATCCAAAGAAAGTACACAACATATAATAAACATAAAAGTGGAACTACATTAAATGGAAAACAAATATAGATGCGAGATCAGAAAAGTCAAAAGTTGAATCTTTTAAAAAAAGCATTCAAACGAAGTCAGAAAATTTCTACCTTGTAAGAATTTACACATTTGTAAACTTGGAAGAGTATGATGGGTTTCTGTTACAAGTAAATGCTCAAAATGGTACAACATGTGTTATTAAAGAGCCTTAAATTGAATCGCTGATTATATTCCATACTTGTGACCGGAGACCTGACAAAAAGTTAATGCTTTCCTCCAAGACATAGAGTTTAGCCTTTATCTTTGTCTTCAAATGTATTTTATATTATTTGATGAATGTATTTTATAATTTTTCAAGTACATGCATATTTTTGTTCCCAATAAGTGATATATTGTACTTTTGCTTTGCAATTAAAAAAAGATTTTGTGCACTACCACTCTTTGTGCAACTGTGAGGTATATGACTATGAAGTGTGTTATTTATATACAAAAAAACCAAACTTTTTTACTCTTACTGAGGTTGGGAAAGAAAAGGAGCACAACTACATAGAAATTAGTCAAGAATATAATTAAATCATTTATAAGTTAAGGAATATATTTAATATAAAAGCGTAGGAAACATCCCAAGGAGGTTGTTTGATGGTAGCGAATTTTAAAATCTTGAAATTGTTTTATTATTTTTCACTTATTTTGTGTACATGTTCTCATTTAAGTTTCCTAATTACTGTGTGTAAGAGGGAAGAATTGTTTTGTTATTATGGAGAAACAACCTCAGGGAGTTTCTAACCTTTCCCAGTTTCTAACCTTAAACAAGTTCATATTTCCACACAGTTTTATTTGCATCATTATTCTGTGGTAAAATACAGCGCAGCCTACAAGAACCCAGACTTTAACAGAAGGCAAACCTGGAATCAAAATCATTGTTCGCCATCGGCAGCCTGTCTGATGTTGAGTCGGTCCCTTCACCCTACTAAGCCTCTCGGTTTTCTTATTTATAAATTAGGATGTTAGCATTCATTTCATACTAGTCTTTTGTAGTTGAGTAATTATTTGTACGCATGAGCTTCAAATACATAGTCTCTATGAAATACCTCATATAAATTTTCTACCCAAAGGTCACAAACTTCCTACAACTTGAAATCTTTTTGTACTGGATTTAGGAGTGTGTAACACTATTTTTACAATACACTTAAGGAAAATGAGACAGAAATGTTAAAAAGCACAATTAGCATGTCTGTTCAAGTAGATTCTCCAAATCCTGCAGAAAAAAATACTAAGTCAAAGATTTTTTTCTTATAAATAGAAGAAGTGTGAAGTCCCAGAAGAAGGGAGTCTAGAGTTCCATGAACTTCGTGTACTGAGTCCTCCATTTTAACGCCTTTGCCATTACTTACCGTCTCGTGGCCCAGGACAGCATAAGAATGCGGACACACTAGTGGTCTGGCCAGCAGAAGAACAAAAGAAAAGCTATTTTCGAAGGAAGTTTCCTGAAAGTTGCTGTTTAACAATTTGGCGAGCTTCATCGCACAGCTCTGTCTAGTTGCGAGGTCAGCCAGTATAATCTTTATTACAGGAAGACTGTGTTGCTAAATATTAGGGCTGCTCTTTTGAAGAAAGATGAATAAATACTGGGTTGTATAACTAGAAGCCGTGCCGTAAGTTTGACATTTACTTGAGAGTTGTTACTTTTGTAATTTATTTCCTTTTCTATTAATAATCTTTGAAGTAGAAGATTCAGATTATAATGTCGACATTATGATATTTTAATATCTTTAACAAATGTGTTTACATGAAGGGCATGGAGTAATTACTTTTTCCACTGTACATGTGAATTCAAATAACTATCCCATCTGTGGATGTACGAGCAATGTCTACAGCGATAGTCCCAGACCAGCTCCTTATTAAGTTCTCATTTTTGTTTGGGCTTTTTAGAAACTATTTCTCTAATAGTCCAGTGATCTTTCTCTTTCTATGCCTGGTCACACTATTAGATCAATGACCTCAGTGTGCTACTTATTTTTCGAGTATTTATAAAAAGTTTGAATATATATTAGAGAAACTTTGCTTTCATTTTTGTTATTCATCACTATTTGGGTTTTACTTTTCCTTAAACTTGATATTTTTAGACAACCTTTCATCTCAGCTGTTTTACTTCTAAAATTCTGTTAAGAGCTGTTAGTGGATGGGGTTTGACTAGTTTTTCCAAGGAAGATGTGGGAACCTCATCTTGGCCCACAGAGTTGGTGCTTGGCTCTTGGCACAGACAAAGAATTTCAGGAAGCATTAGTGATAGATATAGACAGATTTTGTTATGTAGAGTTAAAGAAGTACATCCTCAGAGAAAATAGAGTGGGCCCTTGAGTGAGATGGTCTGGGTTTGGAAATATATATGTGTTCTTGGAGGAATCTTTTATAATGGGTAGTCTAGGATGTTTTGTCTACAAACATTCTTTGAATCTCTTGAATTTGTTTCTTCACATTAAGGTCAAGTTGCTGCCCCTTATCTTATCAAACAACTTAATTTTCAGGCTTACAATATCTTTAAGAGGTTTGTGTGTTATGGGTCTGGAAGACACAAACAGACCAGCCAATAGAACATAAACCAGTCTAGGAGGCACAAACAAGTCTAAGAAGTAAAGATAGGATGTACAGATGTAGATAACCTTGAGTAACTTTGTTTGTGTCCTGAAGTTGTAGCTTTTTTTTTTTTTTGCAATTGGGATTTTTTTTTAATTAATTTCATTGGCATTTTTAGATATACATAATGATCACATTCATCATAGGGAGTTTGTACCTATATATGATATATCTTGATTTTTCTTCCCTTTCCTCTCCCTCCCTTCAACTCCTCTTCTCCTCCTTATTTATGACAGCTTTGTTTCCACTTTTCCACATTTTCTCTTTTTCTTTTCCTTTCCTTTTCCCTTCCCCCCTTCCCTTTCTTCCATTTCCCCTTTGAACATTTTTTTTCCTATTTCATAATACCTATTATCCATTTTGATTGTTATTTATACTTCTGGTTTCTCATACCAGAGAAAGAATGCAATACTCATGTGTGTCTGATTTATTTCACTGGAGAGTATGTTCTCAAGGTGCGTCCATTTACCTAGAAATGTCTCAAGTTTATCCTTCTTTGTGGCTGAGTAGTAACTCCATTGTTAAAACAAAACAAAACAAAATCTTCTTTATTCATTCATCAGTTGCTGGGCATTTTGGCTGTTTCCAAGATTTAGCTATTACAAATTGTGTTGCGATAAACATGGATGTGTATACATCACTGTGGTATGAGGCTTTGAAATTCTTCTGGGAAGATAGCAAGAAAGGGAATAGCTGTTACAATTTTAAAATTTTAAATTTCCATGTCTCTGTTCTACCTATCTTAATTTCGTTTTTCCTAACCCAGAACTAGGAAAAATTCCTAAAATTTACATGTAAGCACAAAGATTCTAAATATTCAAAACATATGTGAAGCAAAAAATTCCGGAGGTATTATACTACCTGACATCAGAGCACACTATAAAACTATAGTAACCAAAACAGCATAGTATTGACATAAAAACATATACAGAAAGATGGGATGGAATCTACTGCCCCAAAATAACATGTATCTATAACCAAGCAATTTTTTCAAAGGTGCTAAGAGCATGGATTGGAGAAACGACAGTCTGTTCAATAAACATTGTTGAGAAAATTGGCATCCACATGTAAAAGAATGAAACTAGACTCCTATCTCTCACAAATATCAATTGATAATGGATTAAGTACTTATATGTAAGACATGAAACAATGAAGGTGCTTTCCAGACTGGACCAGAAGCCTGGCTCTGAGGGTCCCAAGAGACAAGGTCCTGCCACCCATCCTGGTTCCAGCTGAAGGGACATAGTGTTCAAGGGAGAACAGAAGTTTGCTCTCAGTGTAGCCACACCGACCAAAGAAAGGGAAGGAGTCTATCTACCTGTCGCTCACAATATTCCTGGTGTTAAATAAGAAAGGAACGCAGCAAGCGACGGTGTTTTCATAGCTGGAGTCTTGGTCGGGCTGTGGTCTAGTTGCTCGCTATCTCAGGACCGGTCCTAGAGGTGCGTTGGTGCTAAGAAAGTTACTTCTGCTTGGGGGCAGTTTGGATTCTTTTCCCAAAATGTTTTTTGATCAGATCGGTTATTCTTGGTGTCTTCAGCCTTCAAAGGGGAGGAGAAAGATTATGTAAATTTAGGGCAAATACAAAGACTCCTTAACTGACTAATGTGTACATTCAGAATTGAGCAGAAGTGTGACCCTAAGTTAAATGGAACAAAAGCAGAGAGATGAAATATGATGATAGAGATGCCAAACTTTCCTGATGTTTATGCTTACCCACTGGACATCCGAAGAACCAAGTGAGGAGTTAGTGCTTTTAGCAAAAAGCAGCCTTAAACTTTTTATAAAACTATTGGAAGAATAAACAGAGAACATCACACCTTGGGATAGGTAGGAAATTTTTGGACATGAGACGCAAAACACAAGAAACAAAAGCAAAAATAGGCAAATGAGATTTCATCAAAACTAAAATGTTTCTTGCATAGCAAAAGGAACAATCCTTGGAATGAAAAGAAAATCTGCACAACAGGAGGTGATATCTACAAACTACCCTTCAGACATGGAGTTAACACCCGGGATATATAATGAATTCCAAAGAATCAACAGCCCCTCCATCAAAACCAAACCAAAGCAAACCAAAGTAAAGCAAACTAAAAGACCCAACTATAAATGGGCAAAGTATCTGTATACACATTTCTTTTTTTTTGGAGGTGGGGTGCTGAGGATCGAACTCAAGACCTTGTGCTTGCTAGGCAAGCGCTCCAGCACTGAGCTGAATCCTCAACCCCTGAATGCACATTTCTCAAAAGTTACACAAATGGCCACCAGATACATGGAAAAGCACCCAAAGGAAAAGTCTGTACTCCCATATTTATTGAAGTACTATACACAATAGCCAAAAAGAAAAACAACCTAAGTGTCCGACAACTGAAGAAAACGTGGTACATATACAGAATGCAATTCACACACTGCCATAAAAAACCAAAATCTTGTCACTTTTGAAAACATGGATGTAACCAGAGATGATTATGTTTAGTGAGAAGGGCACAGAAAAGCTAGTGATTAATGAACACACTCACGTGCTGAATCTTAAAAAAGTAGATTTTATAGAAGTGAAGAGCGGGAATGGTGGTTTAGTGGAGGCTGGTACTGTACTAGGCCTGGAGGGAAGGGAAAAGGTTGACCAACAGGTACTAAGACCCAGTTAGAGGGGACTAGGAAGTTTTGGTGTGGGCTCGCATTATAGGGCGAATGTTGATAGCAATTGTGTACTGTGTGTTGTGGACATTGTATCTGTCACTTCTCAGTGATCAACACTGGGTTACACGCTTTCTTATGAAAGGGATGCTACAAGCATAGCCTTAATCTGGGGAAGCTATGTTCTTAGCTATAATTCTAAGAGTCTTTTACTGAAAAAGTGAATACCAGGAATTAACTACTTTTTACTTCTCCAAATAATTGGTTTTGTCTACTTGACCGTGTTATTTGGATGTAGTTCTTTCTTGAGGCAGAAATTTGTATTATAATGAAATTGCCTGCATTTTTTGTATACCCTTGTACAATATTATAAATCTTAGTGGAGCAAAGAAAGCAAAGTGCTGATAAGGTGTGATGTAAGACAACGTCACCACTTCCTCCTCCGCTCTCCAGTAAAACCCTGCCACAATCTCAGCCCCGGCTTTGGCACCATGGCTTTCCTTCCCTCCTGGGCCTGGGTGCTGGTCGGCTGCATTTCTGCTTCTTTAGCTGGTGCTCCTAGTCCCTCAGATCTGTATCCTCCGCTGTGGAAGGAGAGTCCTGGTCAGTTGGGCGACTACCAGGTAGAGAATGGAAAGTACGTTATTGATCCTTGGGTATTCACTGACAGAATGGGGATGTACAAAATCCTCCTGAAGCAGACAGCCAAATATTTTGCAAAATTTGCTCCAGGAAATGAACAAAACATTTTATGGGGACTGCCTCTTCAGCATGGCTGGCAGTACAGTTCAGGTAAGAAATACTGCTGTTTTCACTGTAATGATCGCTCAGAATAACTGTCAAGTATTTGACTCTTTATATTTCAGACATGTTTGTAACAATTGACTTTTTCCCTTTTTCTCACTGTAATCTTTACTTTTCTAATTTGTCTTTTCCTTCTTCACAAATTCTTCCTTTGAGGCTCATCTGTTTCTACCAGAGACATTAGTGACCCTTAAGGCATAGTGACCCCCCACAGAAAGACATCATATCTAAGCTAGTGAGCATTTTACAAGTACTTACTGGAGTCCTGCTAAGTGAGGAAGTGAACTTCTTTTTAGCACCAGGATAAACAGAATTATCAATGAATATAAAGTAAAAACAGAAGGTTATTGCAAATTAGTCTGAATTTCTTGGAGATGTAATTGGGACTACCTGATCATGGCCATATAGTTATAAATCAGCTGCCCCTTGTTTGTGCACATCTTTCTCTGCAAGCAATTACTTCCTTTGGGAAATAAGGTACCTTTTAGTGCGCCACATAAGCAGAAGATAAGTTCTGGTACAAAATATTCATGAATCAAAAGATAATTTTGCTATGAGTGACAGAAGGAACTTGTGAGAAAGAGCAACGCTTGTTGCCTGCCCTGCACTGATAATACAGCCTGTAAGAAAATTGTGAGAAAGATAAGAAAGTAGCAATTTCATTTGTCAAAGAAAAGAAGATTAATTTCTAATGATTATGTGATATATAGTTATTGGGTGGAACATTTTTGATGATTTTATTACCTTACCCCTAAATCTTATGATATAATGTACTTATTATCCTGATTTTATAGATGAGGAAACAAAGGCACGTACAGTTAAAGCATGTAGAAATGGCTAACCTGGTGAATAACGCAGCAGTGATTTGTTTGCCTTGGTCTCTTCTTTTATGCTGAGTGAAAAAGTGCTCCCTAATTTTGGTCAGTAGGTATAGAAGGCAGCAAAAGTAGGAAAATTTAAAAAAGCAAAAAATCTAAGACCAATAATTTAAAAATCAAAAACTGTGCTGTGGTTAGGGAAAAGAAAATGATTGAAAGATGAGAACAAAAAAGGAGTAAAGAGTGATGAGAATATAAACTCAGTAATTCATAAATAAGTGTGTGTGCATCTACAAATAAAATCAATGCAGCCATGTGAGGATGGCGACTAATGTTGATGTGTGTATGATAAACACAGCTGTGTATTTCTGATCTCCAGGTAGATTAGCTGACCCCAGGAGAAGGACAAACTGTGGCTACGAATCTGACCATCTCTGCATTTCTGTAGATAGTTGGTGGGCTGGTAAGTTCTACGAAATACCTAACCTAAATACTGTATTCCTGCAAAAAAAAGCATTCCACCCATAATCTTATAGACACAGACGAACCTAAAACAGAACCATTCCTTTTTATTTATCTATTTTTGTGTGCATGTGATTCTCAAACTTTATTTCTTTAAAAAATTTACTAATATATATTTGGAACACACAGTGAATATTGGTGCATACATACCATATCTTGATCCTTATTAATAATGTTCCTTTTCAAAAACGAGTCTCTCTCACACTACCTAGTGATTGCTATGTCACCTTATAAGATTTAACAGCCACAGTGTCAATTATGATTTTTAGGATGTCTTCAGCTTTTCATAGAAGAACTGCATCAAGGAAATACAAAGAGTCGGGCTTCTGGGAGACTAATATGGGCAGTTAAATGGCAGGTCCTGAAGGTGACAGGGATTCTTTGGAATGAGGAAGGTTGAGAAGTGAGAAACCAAGAAAGTAATGCTTTATCATTTTGCTCAGATCAAATGTGTTAAAACTGAGACTCAAGCGCATTTGAGAGAGTAACACTTAATGTACTGCATTTTGCCAATCAGCAGTCTAATGCTCCAGTCATAGACTAAAAGCTACAATAACCAGAAAGTATTTCCTAGTTCTTTAAATCTGTGTTTCAGTAATGAGACTAATTTATTCAATAGTTTCTTAGAGAGATTAGCAGCAAGATCACTTTCATGTTCACGTTTTGAGTGACACACAGAGTATGTATCCTGCTGTGCTTTACTCACACAATGCCAAATATTTCTTTTCGGAGGTTCACTAGTAGTCTTGCTCAGATTTTGAACTTTTCCCTCAGACGCCACAGTAGATTGAAGAGTCAGCTTGTCATGCTGGGGTGTAGGTCGGTGTTCACAGTACACATCTCCGGGGAAAATCATTTTACATTACTTATTTCCAGTGGGATCGATAGAAATCTAGAGTCTAACTAAATTTGCTGGAATCGGTATTCTGTAGGTAGAAAGAGAATCTTATTTGGTTATCAGTTCTATAGACTATTTCTCTAATGATCTACTGCCAGAAAATACCAAAAATTTTGCTTTAGAAAAATAGCATTAAGCAAGGACTTAGTGATATCACACTTACAAATTAAACTTACACCTATGAAATGAAAATATTTATTTACCAAAGCCACGGTCAAGTCAGGCTATTTTAGAAAAAAACTATAATGCACAGTACAACCTCGGTAAAGTTTTTCTTTACTTGGATTACTTGGTAGTTTTCTCCCTTCTTTACTTTGGAGAAAGATTAGTACCAAATACATTCAAATTTTCATTTTAAAATATTATATTGAGAACTACAAGTAATATACACAAATAATTACCGAAGTTTTAGCAGAAGTTAAATCCTTAGGTGAGTTTTGTTCACAATTTTTTTCTCAGTGCCTAACTTTTCTCACATGTTTCTAGACCTGTGTGTTTTTCCTTAATATATTTTGGATGTTTGAAGCCAAAATTTAGTCTTTGACCATTTATCACTGGTTGTGGTAATAACAAGCCTTTTGTACTTTCAGATATTAACTATTTCCTGAGCGTACTACCTTTCCTAGCTTCCCTTGATTCTGGCATCTTGGGGGCATCACCAGATCAAGTCGTGCTTCAGCCACCAACCAAGGACCAGATGTGGTTTTGCTATGATGTTTCTGGCTGTCGTTCCTCCTTCCCGGAGATAATAAGCAAGTGGAGCACATTTTTCCAGGTTCCTTCTTTAAGTTTTACAGTTTATAGTCTTAATACATGGTCAGAAAATTCCCCTTGATTATAACATTTTTACCTGGGTTTTTTTTTACATTGTGTAATATTTTCCTTAAAATGAAAATATAAATGTGTTATGCTAAACACCCTAATATTATGTAGTATAGTAGGATATTGCATGTTACTGAAGCACATTGTGTGAGCTTTTCACCACTGTGACCAAACACCTGAGAAATGTCACCTCAGAGGAGGAAAGATGTTTTGGACTCACAGTTCCAAAGATTTCGTCCACAGCCAGCAGGTTCCATTGCTCTGCAGCTGTGGCAAGGCAGAAATATAGTATCATGCAGAAAGGTGTGTGGGAGGAAAGACACTCAGCCAGGGCAGCCAGGAAGCGGAGCGAGAAGGGAGTAGTGGGAAAGGACGGGGCCAGGGGCCAGGTACAGTCCCCCAGACTGTACCTTGTGATCTACTCCCTTCGCCTGCGTGCTACCTTATATTTCTGTCGCCTCCCAATAATTCTATGGAAGTATGATCTGATCGACGGATTAATCCACCCATGACGACAAAGTTCCTGTGATAGGTCACCCTCTGAAAGCCACCACTGAACACACAGGACTTTTGGGACATATTTTAGAAATAAACCGTAACATCCACTGTTCCATTATATTATCGACACAATATTTATCCATTCTTCTTTTTTATCCATTCTTCTCACTTCGAATAGATTATATCACAAGTCATAATCACATAGGCTATTTTGCTGTAAGGTTAACTGGCTGGCTTGGTTAATGGGAGCTTCAGGTGAACCATGAGAACTAAAAAGAAATGTGATTATAGATTGGTTTTAGACCAATAAATCAACCTAATTCAACTAAGTTAATAAATGATAGCATGTAGGTAGAACTAAATAATTATATGTTGTTCTTAACTAAATATCTTATGATGAAAATAAAATACATTGGTTAAACATAGGCATGGACTAAAATCAATGATAAAGAGATATATTTAGAAGTTCTTCAGATTATCAATTCATCATTTTATACATTAAATTCAACATTCAAACTAGTATTTGTTTTCTTAAAACTTTATGATAATTTTAATTATGTTTATGGAAAAAAATAACAAAAGAAGATTCCTGGCCAGTATAAAATATGAGCTTTTGAATATACTTGAAGTTCATTGCTTCCAGGTGAAAGTGCTTTGCTAAAATTAATGCATATTTTTGCCCTTTATAAATTATTAGACACCAATAAACTTTCATACATATTAATTGTCAGAACCAATTCTGCTGTCCTGTAGAATATTGCTTGAATATATGTCTGAATGAAGTTAAATTTCAGGGAGACAAATTATTATAGTAGGCAAAATACTAATAAGTTTCTCCTGTTTACTTTAGTATGTGCAGATACCGTCTAGCACCTTTGAAGATCTGTTGAAATACTTATGGGATGCCCATGAAACATCCCTGAAGGAGCCTATTAAAATTTTTGAAGAGAGGTAAGAATGAATTCAAAGTCATTGCTCCTTAATATGACATATAGATATGCTGGTTTTATTTATGTATTTTTCCTCTTATAGCCTGGTAGTGATTTTAAAACTTAATAAATAATAAGTCCAGCCACTGTGGATTATAGTGATGAGGTGAAAATATTTTAGCAGTACGTAATCAGGAAGTGTTGTACGAAGAAGGCCTCAAAAATGTGAGAAAAAAATTACAGAAAAAAAACAAAAAAATTAAAAAATAAAAAAAACAAACAACATGAAAGAAATTTTCTAACTGTAGAAATAAAAATAGAAGGTAAAAACGTAGGTAACTTTTTTACTTTAAATTGAATTACTTCTGTTACTTTAAACATACAGTATCGTCCTATGTACTTAAGAAAGTATCAACTAGTACCAGGATTAGTTGAGAAAACAGCTTAGATAATTAGCAAGCTAATCCACATACTGTAACACCAGAAGTCCAGCTATAAAAGCAATTTTGGTTTGCAAGTAAAGGAGGTGAAAGCCACCACCCAGAATGAGGTAAGTGTACAAACCTGGGTAGGGCAAAGAGTAGATACAACAAAAGGAGGGCTCAGTGGTATTTCGCAAGCAGATGGGTAAACCGAGGTGGAAAGGTCTTAGTGCTTCATATTCTATCACCTACTTTTCCCTTTTCCCACCTACTTCACCCTTCTGCAAGACAAATGGCTTGGTCAGGTGATTCACAGGAATTTCCTCCTCTTCCTGTTGATATATCTCCAGCAACTGGATAATAAACTGGACAAAGAAGAGACTCAATTGTTGGCGGTGTCTGATACTGTCCCTTGGCAGTGACAGAATGTAGGGTTGTAGCTCGTGGAAGCGGTGGAACATTCTTTGCGAATATTGGTAACACAAACGAGCTCATTGTCTGTCGTGGGTCTGGAGAGGCGAGTGAGGTGCTCAATTTTCACATTCTGATTAACAGCAAAAGACTTTTACAGGTTTTATTTTTATTTACAGATCTATTTTTCATAAAAAGATAAATAGAAAAACACAACTTTGGAAACAAGACCATTTTAAATATTGAAAGTTCCTAGATTTACAGATTTTTTTCTTTTTAGATGATTTCCCTTCTCTTACAGGTTTAGATAGTCAACACTTGGATTTATTTCTATTTGTGCAATTGAATTACATTTGAAAAAATTGTATATTTTACAGGATAGTTTGGTTTAAAAATTGCTCCAAAATCATACAAAAAGTTTGGGTATAGTTTTAAATTTGTATATAACCTTTTAATCGCAAGCATATTAACTAAAAAACATACATTTTATTAGTGATTAGTAGGATGCCATCTTTAGTAATTATAACAAAAACATTTTTTGATTAACACATTTGATTTCTTGAGCTTCTGTTTCAACCTGATATTTCTCGGTAGGTATCAATAAATCTTAAATGAAATTAAAAATACTACAATGGATTAAGTAAAATAATAAGAATGAAGTATATTTAAATATTAGGAGTAAGTAAAAGAACATGTAGTAAGTATTTCCATGTAATATAACTTATTTAAAAATCATTCCTTTTTACTGATAATGCATGCATACCGGATTTATTCTGTAAGGCAATTAAAATCCAGCAGCTAGTGAATGATAGGACCGGCATTGAAATTTCCTGTGACTTTGTAGCGCTCTGTATCCTCTCACTTTGTATGCTGTGCTGCCTGCAACGGATGAGGCTCGAAAAAATGCATTCCAAAGATTAATTCCACTAAGATTTTTCTCTAATTCTTAAATATTTACCTATAAGGCTTTCTCTCCTGGAACTTGAGATAACCTGGGGAGGAAACGACTCAAAGAAAGGACAAGCCAGTAGAGAAAAATATGGAGTTAGTGAAGGCAAAGAATGGGTCCTTCTTCAGGTTTCCTACAATAATAGGAGACTTTAAAGCACCTTTTTGTTTGTATGGAACAGGGCGTTATAAATGCTAGTGCTTGAAAATCTGTTGATTATGAGTTCCCTCAATCTCTAGGTACTGTCATTTTGGTACTCTCATTAGGTACTCTCATTTTGGTGTTTGCAGCCTTGAAGGGGAAAGATTACCAGTTTTCGATGAACAGTCACTAAATTATTAACATATCTACGTGCAGTATTGAGCAGTAGTACGATAAGGCAGTAAAGGGACAGATGCAAAATAAAGGCAGATATGCCAATCTCTTATTCTGCTTTTAGTTACCACTGGACATTTATGTGCCCAGGTGGAGTCAGTGCTTTTAGCAAAAGTAACATCTAATTTCTTTGAGGAGAGATAAACCAAAAATGCAAACACTTAACTGGACACAAGGTCCCACCACACTTCCTTTATCCCCTGCTCAGGCAGGTTATAGAGCAAGTGAGTATAAGCAGAGACCTTGTGTCCCTCCAATCAGTCTTGGTGTTACCGCCTGCTCGTGTCCTTACTCACTACTCCCAAACAAACTTGCAAGACATGGTGGAAAGGAAGAAGGCTTGATTCAAAATTAGCTCTGATAACATGGCAGGGCCTCATGTTGCCACAAATCAGTATCTCATTGTATTCAAAGGTGCACGGGTCTTTTATAGTAATGAAAATAGGGGAACAGAAACACAATCCCTCCAGGCCTTTTCCTATTTCCTCTCTTTCCCATGGAAAAGAAATTGGACCCTGACCTGTTAGTACCAGCATCAGTATATTGCCTAATTATTGAACAGAGGAGAAGAGATAGTTGCTTGTTCTAAGCCTGAGGAAGTTTAGAGAAGCTGATTGCCCCGAAAGGAAAAAAAAAGCTTTAACTTTTAAAGTTCCTTTTTGTCCTGTTGGTTACAATCTCTTCTTTAGTCTGGGCCTCAATCTTGAGGGCCTTGCGGTGCCCCCTCATCTGTCTGTCTGTCTACTGTTGGATTTATGCAGAGATTCCACTAAAGGGAGTCAGAGCATGAGCAAAGGTGTTTGCAGCACGAGAAAAGAGAGAGGGACACTGAGCCTCACCAATTAAAACTAAAGGCTGTAGAGCTAAATACGAAAGAAACCCAGAATGGGGAAATACATGATACACAGCTGAACCTGTTGAAGGGGCTTTTTGCTTTTTAGCAATCATGCTTAGAAACATTTTTTTTCCCAACCTCTGTAACTCTGCTTATTTTGGGTAGGGCTGACCTCAGTGACACTTCGATACTCACAATGAAACAGCTATCTTTGTATGGACTGATCTTTTTGTCTCACAAAGTCAAAGAATGAAAGCACAGACATAAAGGAGGAAATTAGGACAGCATTTATGAGGAAAAGGAAGAAAACCAGCTCCCAGTTGGGAAGGATCCTGAGCAGGCTGCCAAGGTGCTTTCCTTGTCTTGGTCTTTCACGGATAAGCAGAGCACAGGAGGTTGTTTAGTTATCCAGTGATTACCTATCACAGGTGGCTCTGTGGGTGTGGAATAACCAGCTGGGGTTCAGGCTTTGTAGTGTAGCGGTTGAAGAAAATCAGTTAGTCAGCTGGCCAGGTCCACAGGAAACCAAATCCAAAGGAAACTGCATCTCTAAATTCCTGGAAGTCCAGCCTGGAGGCCAGGAGGACTTGGTATCTAACTTAGTGTACTCTGCCTAGAAAGTTTCTTTCCCTAGAGTTGGGGTTCTTATCTTAAATGTTTATCACCTTTCCTGTGTTTGCTCTTTCATTTCTCAGCTTAACTAGCTGTATGTCTTAAACTGTTTCTTAACTCAGTGTATCTGCCATTTTCTGGGTAACAAGCCGCCTGTCTTAGGAGCTGTCTCTTATTGGCTGCCTATTCACAAGCTAAGCAGCTAAAGTCCTTTTTATGTTCCCTCCTCTGAGGAAGTATCTCTTGCCGGCTTTAGGTAAAGGGGGGATGACAAGGTTAATTCTGTCAGAAGTGTGCGTTGAGCCTGTGCTTAGTCCATTTTCAGCCAACCAGGGTGAGTTACGACTGGGGAAAGAGCACAGCACATGTTTTACTCAGTCAAAACCAAGAATTACAATTTAGCAGTTAGGCTGCATTGTAGAATCTTTTAGGCAAAAATAACAAAACTGAAAATTCTAAATACACTGTACATGAATTAATGTTTATTTTACCAACCGAGAGAATACCATCTTGTAGTATAGCAAGAGTATCTTTTCTTGGCTAGGAGGAACGTGGCTCCTGCTGATTAAATGACCATAAGCAAAATGCAAGGTTGCAATTCAGCAGCACTGTTCCCTCACCCCCAGCAGCACACTTTTAGTAGCATACTAAAACAGTGATCATGAAGAAATGCATTATACCAGGACAATCACATTCTCAAAAATGAAGCATTTTACACATTATAGTGGTTTATATAATGAGAATTGTAAAACAAAACTTTAAATAGATGCCAAAGTAAACCTTAATCCACTAAGACTTATTTTTTAACACAATTGAAACCTAGCAAAAGACAGTAGAAAACACATGAAATTGCTTTGATAAAAATTAAACTTCTTGGGGTTGGGGATTTAGCTCAGTGGTAGAGTGCTTGCCTAGCAAGCGCAAGGCCCTGAGTTCGATCCCCAGCACCCACCAAACAAACAAACCAAAAAACCCTACTTCTCTTCAAGTTAGTTCACTTGTAGATTTTACCAAGAAGAGATCAATGTTTTAAGAAATCCTGTTTTAAACATAAATAACTTGAGATTCTGACTTTATCACTGTGTATCAAATTTTGAATCCTTTCTTATTTAAACATATAGAAATAGATGGTCTCCAATTAGAGATGTTTCATTCAAGGTTAAATACCACATGGTTTCTTTCATATGAGAAACCTGAATTATAAACAAAGAGCAAAATAAAAGATGGATAGTAGGAAGTAGGGAGATAGATTTTCCTCAAATGGAAAGGGGATCAAGAGATGGAGGGAGAAAGAAGGGGAAGGGAAGGGGATGAAACTACACTGGAAGACAGCTTCGGAACCTTATCCGTTACTTTTTTCAGGCAAACTTATGTCAGGGTTTAAGTGAGATACTGCTAAATACTGTGTGTCCTACCTTGCCTCCCCCAAAATAAGACCTACCTGGAAAATAATCAGCCTGGAAAACTAGAGATCAAAACTGCCAGCCCCTTTCCTTCCCTGCCATTGGTGAGTAGCCACTGAGCGAGAGAATAGTGAAGTTTAATCTTTCGCATGACACTGGCCATCGCCATGGTAATGACCGGTGTTTATTTTCCAGTTAGGTCTTATTTTGGAGGAAACATGGGACTTTGATAAAACTCGGTGCACCTGTTTCTTAAGATTGGCTGGCTCATGTATATTAATGTTTTTAAAATATACTAACCATTTAAGGTGTATTTATATATTTTTGTGACTTCATTTTATGTAATTCATTAGATGAACTGATAAAAAAATTCATTCAGGTGAAGTATTTGGAAACATTTCTGTTTAATTTTACTTCTCCTCCTTCGCCTTCTGTGTACCAGACTGCTGCCCTCATCTTCTTTTTGCCTCTTCTTTTATCTGCAATATTTATTTAACATAGTGTCTTTAGGGCTGCATGGCCCTTCTCAAAATCTCCCAGAACTGATGTTTCCCATAATCTTCATTTGATAGACAGCTGTGAGGTATCAGTAGGATTCTTGTCATCGAAGATCCAACTCTGCCTGCTCTGCTGCTTCCTGGCCAGAGGCAGGGAGGATCCCGGCTGAATGGGAGTCAAGCGGAAAAGACACGTTCTCCAGTCTATGTCCTGGTTTACCTAACACTGATAAGCAAAATAGAAACATTGTGTTTTCGGTGAATCCTACTTAAGTCCTGACCAGTTAAAACCAATGATGTAACTTCTGAAATTAGAAACTGATCAACTATAACAAATCTTTAACTATGGAGATGGCCCCTTGTGAACACAGAAGAGTGGGATGTGAATCACAGTTGTATAGCTACCTACTACTAGATGCAGTGGCACACACACCTGTAATTCCAGTTACTCTCTAAGCTGAGGCAGAAGGATTGCAAATCAGAGGCCAGACTGGGAAATTTAGCAAGACTCTGTCTCAAAATAAAAATAAGAAAGGGTTGGGGCTGTAGCTCAGTGGTAGACTACCTTGGATTTGATCCTCAGTACTGCAAAACCAACCAAACAAAAATGTATTTACTACTTCCCACTGTAATCATTGGGCCTAAAAAGGAATTAGAATATCAGCCTTTTGATACTTCCTCTAGCAGAAAAAAATTCCAGTTATGTTGAAAATTAGCAAGAAAATTACTCTGTTTCACCAGAACACTCAGTATTTTGAGAACTTCCCTGCTTCAGGAAATTAAGAGTTTTAAAAACTATCTGAGTCTAGAAAAAACTTTGACGTAGACATTTGATATTTATCTCTACATTGCCAATGATATTATTTAGACACATTCTTATATTCAGTTATTATACAGTTATAAAATAGAAATGAGCTAATTCACATATATAAAACACAAAGTAAAATATTAACAAGAGATGTAATGATTTAATCCCAGAATTTCATTTGTAATTAGGTATCTTCACACCTTCTGATTGATAAAGTCATCACACTATAAAACCTCCTGCTAAATAGTTAAAGTATTAAATTTGTTTATTAGGAAGAAACACTATCTTCTAAAGAAAATGAAGCTGAAATTCTGAGATGATTAATCATAACTGAATATTTTCCATTTTTTTAGGTATGCATATTATTCGAAAGAAGAAGCAAATTTTGGGAAGAATTGGGGTGTTGCTGTGCATTATTTAGCTGCATCCCGAATTCCTACCACCTTGATTCGAACAAATATCTTCCAAAAAGGCCTCCCGCCAAGAATCCTTACCAGCGCGGATGTGCCCCCTTTCATCAGTAACTTCACTGATCTTCAAAACACAGTCCTGGTGGCTCTAAATGTTGTTGGTGACTTGACTAGAGACACAGGTAAGAATTTAAAACAATAGTTTGAATAATCAAGACTGCATTGCATATACTCACCACGTAGACTCCAAAAAGAAATTCATGATTTCTGATGGGCCTCTTTCACATTTTCCGGCATAATCATCTTGATTTATGGCAGAACCATCGAACAGTCATGGTTCTCAGATCATGGCCTGATCTTTCATCTGGACTCCATATTGAGCTTTGGAGTGTGCAACATTAAATAAAGTACACTTTTCTTCCTCATACCTGCATATATTCTTCATTTTCTCATCAACAATGCTTTTAAAAAACCTTCTACTTTGCTATTAATTTAAAAGAAAATAAAGGAATTTCAAAAATCTTGCCACAATTAATGTAATTCCTGTCCATTGGACTTATTCCCAATTCCTTAGATCAAACAGTATTAGTCACAGCAAAAGTCCCCTGCCCCATTACTTCACATTCTGAGTTTCCTAGCAGAGTAAAAATTAGGATAATTATTTAATTACAAGTTTGAAAATTACCATGTCATTCCCATTTTCCACCCGTGCATTGAAAATTCGAACCACACTAAAAGCATAATTAGACTATTAGTGTTTCCTCAAAGGAAAACTTTGAATCCTAAACATGTAAATGAAGCAAATTGAACATGAACAAATTAAATATGTTACAAAGATCACTTAGTATTGTTCTGAGTAGCAAAGTCATCCATTCATGTTTGAGACTCAGTGCGACTGAAGTTTCTTATTACTGGAGTCCTGACTGTAATGTGGCATATCAGTCAGAAGGCTGCTTTCTTTCACACAATAAGTAGCAGAATGAGTCTGCTTCCATCTGCGGAAATCTTCCTCAGAGGTTTATCCCAGAAAACTAGTAGGCACAACTCATTTTGCCTAATAGATGTGCAGCTTCATGGAATAAATTTAGCATACTTAGAGACATTAGTTGCTACAGTGTATAACGACTTATAAAAGCTATTGTCAATAATAGAAATAACATTC